>JALIZH010010316.1:0-45000 GCA_030522465.1 Rhipicephalus appendiculatus | reverse complement strand
ATATTGCGACGCCTATATAAAGGACGCTTGCATTCGCGAAGCACGAGTGTAATTTTCACTGTAATTCCAAGCAGAGGCGTGGCTGTGTGGTAGAACACCTGCTTGCCCCGCAGACGGCCCGGGTTCGATCCTCACTCCGGACCCGGAAATTTTTGTTATTTATTTTATTTGCATCTTTCTCGATTTTTCGGTCACGGACAAGATGATTATTTTTTCGCTCACAACGGATGACGCCGACGCCGGAATTTCTGCGAAACGAGCTCTTTAACGCTATCGGGTTAATTCAATAAGTAATACCGCAGTAATATTGTGCAGTACAAGCGTACATTGCCACGGGGCGTCAGAACATGTGAATATCATAACGACATCGTGTTTTGAAGCCGGGGATCCATTACAAAGTCACACGCAAGTTACTGCGCGTATTCCCTTAAGACCACCCAGCGGGTGCATAGCAAGTCCGAAAACATTTTACGCGCATATTGCTCATGGTTGGAAGCATGCTACCCATTACATAGTATCCACTAAGTGTTTCAAGCACGCACTAGGGACAGGATATCGCTATCGCGTTTAACTCTAAAGGCGAAGCTTAAGGGTCCCCCCAATTTTTTTCTCTGTCTTGCCATCATTCGTTTTCGTCGGTAATACCGTCAATAACTAAATTCTTTCATCGAGCTCTGTCTTCCAAGACTGGGTACTGTCTAGATGATTCGCTAATTGGCCGACAGTGCTCTCAAGAGCCACAAGGCTTTCTTCAAGGTTATTTATGGTAATAACGATTGCTTTCAAGGCCTCAAGACGTTCGTAAATATGATCCAGCTTTACTTAAATACTCCGTTGACAAGCTTTGATATCTGTATCATGGGCCTGTATTTCGACCTGTCCTTTAGCACGATCACATGTCATAGTATTAATTTTCCCGAACATCTCGGTATTAACGAATAAATGGTCTGTGTCGTTCTCAGCGTTTCAACGAATGTTTTTGAGGCCTGGATTGCTTTCAACATCGCCCGAAAGAAGCAGCAGAAGTGGTTCAGCACATTCGCCCATAATTGCACAAAACGTTTCCGAGCACAGGAATAAAAGAAGGCAGCGATTAATGTTCTCTTCTGCATACAGCGGAGAACGGCTACAAACCAGCGGGGCGAAGAAGAGCTAGTGAGCCATCCCACTGCGTGCGCTGCTCTCATAGCTCACTGAAGGCGAAGGAGTCCCAAGGGTTGCTTAAGTGCGCGGCTTTCGTTGCTCTCGTAGACCATGGTGCTGGCACGTCCGCGAACAGCGCAGTACCAGGCAGGGGGCAGTCGAAAGAAGCGCCGATGTAATCGCCAAGATAAACCGCGCATATGGTCTCGTAGAAGGTGACGTTCTGGACTGCTTCGCAAGTTGAAGGATGATAGCAGCACATCACCAACGTCAGCAGAGCGTGTTGGGCGAAGAAAGGACTGTGCGCCATCCCACTGCGTGCTCTGCTTCCATGCTCACCTTATACTCGGACGAGCCATAGGCTTGTTGGGCGATCCATACTACTCTATGGCTATAGATCTTCACAATGTTTGTAAACTATGTGTGAAAAAAGTTCAATGCAATTCAAGTGCAACTTTCCATTGTGCAACATAGAAGCGCGAAAAGACAAGAAACACAAGGTGAGCCAGATAGGACAAGGGGTGAGGAGGGGTTGAGGCAATCATCATATTGTTAGTGTTTTAAATGCGAAGCATTTCTTAGCGAACTGCAGGCACTTTGAACATTTGTATCTCGTATCTATCTATCTATCTATCTATCTATCTATCTATCTATCTATCTATCTATCTATCTATCTATCTATCTATCTATCTATCTATCTATCTATCTATCTATCTATCTAGCCGCTAACGTCTGGGTGCTCTCGCGATTGCCTCCTTAACTTTGGGTAGACCAAAGTTCGTATGGGAGGGAAAGTGGGTTTGACGAATATGTCTGGCTGGTCGTGACATGAATAACGTGAAAATTCCGTCGCGTACGTCGTCAAGCTCATTTCTCCACATACGTGTGGTTCATACCCGTAAACCACGGGCCACGGTATGCGCCATAGGTGATTGACAGTTTGTATCTACCCAGGAACGACGAGGACAGACATGGGTAATTTAAGTGTGAGAGCGTTAAAAAAAACTCACTTCCGAAGTGTTGACCCGACGAATGCAAAGAATAATGATCAGAGTCCCAGCTGGTATCAAACCCAAACATTCTTCGTGGCAATCAAGTATTCTACCACAGAGCCACGCCAGGTCTCGAAACTGCTTGGGAAAAAGACCGTATGCTGGTATAATGTTGGTGAAACGTCAATTGTGGTTGCATTGCAGGCTGTCTAAATTTATAAACACTACATATTACGCCTGTCATACTGACGACAGATCGGATTAACGTCAGTTGTATAGTTAAGCGCTATCCACTGAAGTTTGTCTACGTAGCGCTAGCCAGGACTACATCTTCGCAAGCACAAGCGCTACATATAACCTTACCGCTTCTTGTGTTGGTAATACCTACGCTGCCGTTGCCATTATTCCGCAACTGTAAACAACTGATTATAGAAAATATATGCGACTGTTCAACATATGTCTGTGCGTACAACATTTGTAGATATCTTTGGCGTAATTCAGTAATGTCTCGCTGAACAAAAATAATATAACACAATTAGCTTCCCTCAGCATGTTTCGCATAACATCCATCCCCATGGTAGATGGGATCTGCCTAATTTTTTTCCCTTTCAGGCCATTTCATTGTTGGCAACCATCCTCTTGAGTGTGTATTAGAGTTTGTGTGCCTTGGCCAATTTCTGACAAGGGGAGCAAATTCAGCAAAACAAATCTACAGAAAAATAAGGATGAGTTAGAGCACTCAAGACAGGCATTCCGAAATACTGGCAAACAATCTACCGTTGTCCCAATAGCAGAAAGTGTACAACGATTGTACACTACCAGTAGTAACATGTCGGGCGGAAAGTGATAGGATAAGAAACTCGAGAAGAGTAAAGGACGCGCAGCGGGCGTTGGAAACAAAATGTTAGGGCTAAATTTAATACATAGGAACTGATCACAGCGCATAAGAGAGAGAAAACGGGGGCAAGCGACATTGTTGTTGGCAATAAAGAAAAATTGTACCCAGGAGGGCTACGTATAGCGAAGGATAGATAAACGTTTGTCATTTAGAGTTGCGCAATAGGCACCAAGGGGTAGAGGCGTAGCAGTGGACAGCACAGGATAAGATGGAGTGACGAAATCAAAAACGTTCGCAGGCATAAAATGGGTAGCACAGGATAGATCAAATTGAAAATCATTGGAGGAGGCCTTTGTCCTGCAAGCGACTAAAACAGGTTGAAAATGATGATGATGACATTCAGAGAACTGATTTTTACAAATATTTACACTTTTCAAAAATGAAATATTTTATACATGGAAATCCCCAGCCCCCGCGTTTCTTTTCCAACGTTCACCTATGCATTGCGGCCGCTCTTCGCGTTTTGAACCTTATTATCTTAAGGTTGATGATATTTCCTACAATTCTTTAGCTATGCAGGAGCTTCATACTTCTTTTCAGTGTTATGAGCTTCATACTTCTTACAGTGTTATGAATTTCATACTTTTTTCAGTGTTACATTGTACCTGTAAACGCAGTATCTTTAGCAACTTACCCATGGTAATATATATCGATCAACGCTGTTCAACAAAGCTACGGCCTTGTTCAACAAATGTACACAGCTGTCTGTTGAGGTGAAGTAACCTGATTATAAGTGCCACTTCTTAGCGGCTTTGTGAGCTTTTATTCGGAAACGTATGAGGTAATGTTACCGTTCCAATGGCTTTGGGCTGCTCAAGATAGATCACTGCTAGAAAATATCATGACGGTTTGTTTCGAAATTGGAAAAAATTAGGAGTACACGTGACCTTCGCGATCACGAGTAGAACACGATAGCCTAATCGGGCCCAGTGCGCATCATCTTCTCAACTGCTAGCCTAGCTTCCGTTCTCGGGGCATGCCTCAACTGTGCCGTAAGGAAATGAACGACGGTGTTTCTAACATCGGGTCTATAAAATTGTCCTAGAATGCCTACTGAAAGTACCGTTGTTAAGTGCCCACTACGCCATAACTCTCCCTTTTGCGATTCAACAAACGGCCCACTACGCGTGCGTAAGGCAACACACAAACCTAGGCAGCTGCTTCCCTTGATGCTTTGCAGCTGTTGATATATAAATATGTCTGAGCGCCTTGTAATGGATGGGCCTTTAAAACACCTACTCGCTACAACTCACACGCTTTGACGCCTGGCGTGATTCCACGATTCTGCGACGCAATATTACATGCGTTAAGGAGACTGCTTCCACTACACGACATGCATATAGGCGTTTTTCTCCGAAACAGTTTCAAGGAATAGAGTGGCTCTGTTGTAGGACACCCGCTTGCCACGCAGACGGCATGAGTTCGATCCTCACTGGAACAGGAGGTCTTCATTATTTATTTTATTTCCTTGAAGTACAGGGCATTTATATAATGTACTTTACGAATAATTTTCAATCAGTACAGTTGATTTCTGGTAGAACAGCTGCTTGCCACGCAGACGGGCTGGGTTTCATTCTCAATCTTACCGACCATTGTTATTATTAAGTTTATTTGCATCTTTCTCGATTTTTCGGTCACGGTGTAGATAATTTCGTATCACAACCAATGACGCCGACACCAACGCCGAAACCGACGCCATCACCGACACCGGAATCTTTTGCGAAACGAGCTCTGTAACGCTACCGCGTCAAAATGGTGTTTCAGTATATGCAACGTGTCCCAGCTATTGAGCATCAATATTTCAAAAAGGCAGCTGTGGTACGTGCAGATTGCCAAATACATACTGTTCACATATTGCCACGCGCGTTTCTTATTTTCACTTTTGCTGTATTCGGTTTTCGCCCACAAAGACTGTCAGCAATGCTCAGCGCAAACCGCGCCTCATTCATCGAGAAGCTTCGCGATTATTGTAGATCATTTTGTTAAGATTGCGCGCAAGACGCGAACACTTGAGCTTATTCTAGAGCTTGTGCGACAACCAGTGATAACGCTGGAATATTCGACGGCACATGTATAAATCCCGACCTACTTCACCGCTTATCAGGTGATCGACGGCCGACGCTCTGTTCGCCGCTATCGGTGCCAGTGTGTATTGCTGTAATCTGACTTCCCGTTTACCGGCCACAAGTTCGGCAAAATAAACAGTTCCATCTCGGACATACTGACTGCTGCCTTCGTCCACGTAACGACCACGTGACATCTGGTGGAGGTGCTGCTTTGTTCGTGATCCGGACGCCTCCACGGAGCACTGACCCGGGCCTAAGCCACGAAGAAGCCGACGCTAAAGAACGCCCCGATCTTCGAACTAGCCGCAGGCAGAAGGGACTCCAGCCAGAGTACGTCCACTTCCTGATACCACCAGGCAGCCCAAGACCACGAAATTGACCTCGACCGGGACAATGACCGCCCCAGCGGCCCCTACACCGACCCGGCTATATCAACCCAGGGAGCCACCCACCTTCCGGGCCTCATCACTCGAAGACCCGGAGAGCTGGCTCGAAAAGTTCGACCATGTCGCCCTTTTCAACAACTGGACCGACGATGACAAGTTGCGGCACGTTTATTTCGCCCTGGAAGATTCCGCTCGGACATGGTTCGAGAACCGAGAAGTGAACACTCACAACCTGGGACCTTTTTTCGCGCCGCATTCCTGGACACCTTCACAACCGTCGTCCGGAAGCAAAGAGCCGAAACCTTGCTGGACAGCCGCGTACAACTCTCCAACGAGAACGTCGGGATGTACACCGAAGAAATGACGCGCCTGTTTCGTCATGCTGATCCTGCTATGTCCGAGGAGAAGAACCTTCGCTTCCTGATGCGGGTAGTTAAGCAGGAACTGTTCGCCGGCCTTGTACGCAACCCACCCAAGACGGTCATCGAATTCGTCTGAGAGACCACAATGATCGAAAAGGCCCGTGATAGGCGTACGAGGCAGTACAACCGCCGCATTCTGACAACGACCTACGGGGAGGTTCAGGCATTGCAATTCGACCACCTGCGCGAGACGATCTGAGCCATCGTACGGGAAGAGCTGCGTAAGTTGCTGCCACCCTCCCAGCATCAAGCGGACCTGATCGCCGACGCCTTACGCCAGGAAGTCCGGCAGTTTCTCCGAATACCTGGACCAGCGCAGCCTGTCTGTGCCACAAGCCACGAGCTACGCTGCTGTAGCCCGACGCAACGCTCCCCCCGCCGAGCCCACGACACGACGCGGCAGAGCTGCGCTACCGTCACAAGACATCGCCGCCACCACCAACGCAATACCGTTCGCCTGTTGGACAGCGCAGTGCGCCATGGAAAACCGACGTTTGGCGTGCCCTTGACAACCGCCCGCTATGCTACCACTGCGGAGAAGCAGGCCACACATACCGCCGCTGCCAGTACCGCCAGATGGGTCTAGGCGGCTTCTCCGTCAATGCACCGCCCCACAGCGCGGCGAGCGGCCGCGTGACATCGCTGACAACTTGGCCACCACGGTATGGTCACCTCGACGTTCATCGCGTTCGCTATCGCCTGGACTCTACCGGTCCCCTCAGCAACGAGAGCAGTACAGAGGCCTCAACCGGGGCCGTTCCGTGAGCCCATATCCGGAAAACTAGAGGCAGCAACCGATAGAGGTACGGTTGCTGTATGGCGAACTAACGAAGACCCCCGCCGACAACGACGCCGCGACGAAACGTGCTGAACACGATGCGAATTAGACAAAGCCCCTGCCGATGAAACCTCGCGGACCGAAGAAGACCTGACGACGCAGCATGGAAGCGCCGCAACAAATCGACGCAGCCATGATCCGACGCCGCGAGCTAACCGCAACGCAAGGCGACGGACTGGCGACCTCGACGTTCTCATCGACGGCCACAACGTTACCGCTCTCGTCGACACTGGGGCCGACTATTCCGTCGTCAGTGGGCCATTCGCCACCAAGCTGAAAAAGTAAATACCGCTTGGAGTGGACCCGAAATGCGGACAGCTGGAGGCCACCGTATAACGCCGATCGGAGCCTGCACGGCGAGAGTCACCATTAATAGCCGGATTTATCCTGCGAGCTTTGTAACCCTACAAAACTGCTCCAGGCATGTTATAGTTGGAATGGATTTCCTAAGTGACCACGGCGTCGTCATCAACCTGAGGTCTAAATCGATAACACTAACCTCAGACAAAGCGCTCCCCGCCCCATGCGACGCCAGGGAACCATGGATTGAATGTGATCGAAGTGCAGGTGACCGTTCCGCCACGCTCCAGCGTCATTATTTGCGTCGGCACTGAAAAACCTGCGAACCTTGAAGGCGTCATCGAGGGCGATCAGCACCTACTTCTGAACCGTCAAATTTGCGTCGCATGAGGTATTGCCGAGCTGCGTGACGGTAAAGCAAATGTAGTGCTGACAAACTTCAGCCACGAATATAAGCACCTCAACATTGGTACGACGGTCGCCTACATCGATGAATGCGTGGCTGCCAGCAATGCTTTCGCCCTCTTCGATGCTGCCGACCCTGCTTCGACGAATTGAGGTCCCGAACCAGATTTCGACGTCAACCCGAGCCTTCCGAAGGCCAAGCAAGACCAGCTCAAAACCCTGCTCTTGCAATACAAGGACTGCTTTTCATCGTCATCGAGACTTCGGCAGACACCGGTCGCAAGACATCGCATAATAACAGAAGAAAGTGCCAGACCACTTCGTCAGAGCCCGTACACAGTTTCGATGCGACAGCGTGAGGCCATAAAGAAACAAGTCGACGAAATGCTATGTGACGACATCATCCAGCCTTAAAGAGCCCGAGGCGACACCCGTGGTGTTACTGAACAAGAAGGATGGGACCCTACGTTTCTGCGTCGATTATCGTCGCCTGAAAAAAATCCTGGAAAAAGACGTGCACCCTCTCCCCCGTATAGACGATGCCCTAGATTGACTTCACAGCGCGAAGTACTTTTCTTCGATGGACCTCAAGGCCAGCTACTGGCAAATCGAAGTCGACGCGAGAGACCGAGAAAAGACGGCCTTCATAACACCGGACGGCCTGTTCGAATTCAAGGTCATGCCCTTCGGTCTGTGCTCGGCACCTGCGACTTTCCAATGAGTCATGGGTACAGTATTAGCTGGCTTGAAGTGGCAAACTTGCCCTGCTTACTTGGACGACGTCGTTGTGTTTTCCTCGAACTTCAATGAACACCACCAGCGCCTTGAATCCGTACCTCAAGCAATCAAGAACTCCGGGCTCACCCTGAAACCAGAAAAGTGCCGCTTCGCGTACGAGGGAGCTCTTGTTTTTGGGTCACGTGATCAGCAAGACTGGACTGCGCCCAGACCCGCAGTAAACAGCTGCCATCGCCGCTTTCCAGCCACCCACAGAAAAGAAGGCCATGCGCCGGTTTCTCGGCTTGTGCGCCTATTACAGACGCTTTGTCAAATACTATTCACAGATCGCCGAGCCACTAACGCAGCTCACGAAGACCGACGTCAAATTCAGGTGGCAAACAGCGCAAGCCGAAGCATTTCATGAACTGAAACGACGCCTGCAGACGCCTCCGATACTTGCGCATTTCGACGAATACGCCGATACAGAGATTCACACTGATGCAAGCACCGTAGGACTCGGCGCCGCCCTTGTGCAGCGGACGGACGGACTGGAAAGTGTTGTCAGTTATGCTAGCCGATCGCTATCTAAGGCAGAGGTCAACTATTCCACAACAGAAAAGGAGTGCCTCGCGATCATCTGGGCTACGTCAAAGTTTCGCCCCTACCTCTACTGCAGGCCCTTCAAAATTGTGAGCGATCACCACGTCTTGTCTTGGCTAGCTAACTTGAAGGACCCTTCAAGTCGCCTCGCACGGTGGAGCCTAAGACTTCAAGAATTGGACATTACCGTCGTGTACAAGTCCGCAAGGAAACACTCCTACGCCGACTGCCTGTCTCGTGCCCCCGTTGACCCACCACCACCCGACGACCAGGATGATGACAGCTTCTTGGGAGCCATAAGTGCCGACGACTTCGCCTAACGACAGCGAGCCGACCCGGAACTGAGGGGCCTAGTGGAATACCTGTAGGGCAGTACCATAGTTGTCCCAAAAGTATTCAGGCGAGGATTGGCATCATTTTTCTTGAAAAAGAACGTCCTCGTAAAGAAGAACTGCTCTCTGGCCCGAGCCAGCTACCTTATCTGTGTACCTTCGGCACTGCGACCTGAAATTCTGCATGCCCTGCACGACGACCCGACGGCTGGACACCTCGGACTTTCCCGCACGCTCGCACGAGTACAGGGAAAGTACTACTGAACATAGCCACGAGAAAACGTGGCTACGTTCTCGTGGCTAGAACGGACCTGCCAAGTAAGTGTATTCGACCCTTCGGTCAGACAAAAGTGAAACAGAAATTTACAAGTGAAGCCAACCTGCGCTTCATCTGCCGGCAGCTGCGGCTAACATACCGTGTCCAAGGCTTGGCGGCGCTGGTGTCAGTCGAAGTTAAGCGTGCTGGCGGCTGCAGATCGCCTTACCGTAACGGACACATAATTTCGACAAAACTGACGCCTGTAATCAAAAGTAAGTACCAGCGTTACATCAGAGCAACGGCCACGTTATAGGTGACAGTGAAGTCGATGAGTCTTGTAAGCCCAGGATGTGCTCACAACTACATGAAGTGTGCAAATTCGGCGATCCATCTCGTAGCGCTTGGTTAAAAAAAAGAATTAACCGATGATTACAATACCGCCTAATCCGAATTCTGAATACAGGTACGTTTAGGGGCAAGGACAACTGTGTTTGAAGTTTCAGGTTTCCACAAGGAAAGCTGAAACAGCACCCATATCGCCATTATTCGTCTTTCTGAGGATAAGCGAGGTACCCGCTACACGTCTGTAAGGTATCATGTGCATTTGGTTGATGCTGAATGTGACTGATGATGATGAATTATAGCTGAGCGCTTTGCATTGTGTGGGAAATATTAAACCGCACGCACGTTGTGCAATAGGCATTGTGTTCTGCCTGGTTGTTATTTTAGTCTTCTGCCAAGCTATCTTAATCAGCTTAACGCGAATCGTTGCCCGACATGAAGCCGGAATAGGATCTTTTTCAAAAAATAACTTCCAAGCACCAAAGTGGCTCCGTGGTAGAATGATCAACTGGCACGCAGACAGCCGTGCTCCAAATCTCATTTGATTCTGGGTATTTTTTTTCTCATTTTATTTTTTCATGTCTATTGGTTACGACGCCAACGTAGGCGACAAAGGCAACGGCGACGCCGATCAACGCACTAATGCGCGCCTAAGAGCTGCGCTCTAAAATACTACATAGATAGGTTTTTGCAGGGTCCTTCGCATGCACTCGACTGCCACCACCTGTGGAATATGCCGGAATTTATTTTGTCGCATTCGTGAATGACATCGGCATCATACTGTTGTTGGCGATGGAGCAAACGACCTAGACGGGCTGATAAATTCTTCAGCGATAATCCTGCATCTCAAGGTGTTACGGTAACAACCGCGAAACGGCGGCCCCGTGAATAAGACAACATTTCAACACAACAGTCTTTCATGCCGAGGTCTACCTAGAGTTCACTTATATCATTTCCGCAACAGAGACTACGTCGGTAAAAACAATTGAGTTCTTCTCTGCCGCTGTACATGTGCCGCTTGCATATGGGATCAGGTATTCTCCCTGTTCTGAGAGTGCAAACCGACGGTGCCAGATTGCGCGGGCGCTGGCGTCAGATTTGAAAGGCTGGTCGCGGTGTTATTGAGAGCAAAATATTTTCCCGATACGTGTGCTTGGGCGGGGCGCTTGCCCATGAGTGCTTAGATTAGCTGAGTACTTCAATATATATATATATATATATATATATATATATATATATATGCCCACTCGTAATAAGATCACGTACTACATGACGCCTACAGGCAAAAAAAGAGTGTTCCACACTCGCCGTAATGGCAACAGGCGGCGCTGACTGACGCTCCCACGTTTAAGTACACATATACACCCTATAAAGTGGACGGAGGGATGACCGCCACCGTAGCTCAGTGGTAGAGCATCGGACGCGTTATTCGAAGGTCGCAGGTTCGGATCCTGCCGGTGGCAAGTTATCTTTTCGTCGACTTTCATTTCTTCACATTTACATTACAATTACTTCTAATAGCTTCCCCTATACATTCCTTGGCATCTTTGTCTGTTGGTTCTCATTAATACTGTGTTTAACAAAGCAAACGAGCCCTTAAGTTTACAATTCTTTCCTTTATATATATATATATATATATATATATATATATATAGTCAAGAAATGAAGGAGCACACTTAAGAAAATTGAATATTTTGTACTGCTAACGTTTCGGCCGTGGCACGGCCTTCGTTAGAATCACAATCAGAATTGGCCTTCGTCAGATTCTGACGAAAGCCGTGCCACGGCCGAAACGTTAACCAGGAAAAAATATTCAATTTTCTAAGTGTTCTTGATTTCTTGACTACACTGTAAAAAAAATCTTGTGAGAAAAACAGATAATGCATGGCAAATTTAGTGACATAACAGTTCTGTTCTTGTCTGTTTTCTGTATTAGTAGATTTCTGTAGTTTTGCGTACATTCTCTGTTATTGGATGTGAAGCATCTTATGGCGAAGCTTAATCCGGTGGTGGTGGTGTGCCGCGTGCCCACCCTTACTGCGCATGCGCAAACCCTTTAAAAAATAAAAATAAAAAACCTCCTCTCCCCCTCTCTCCTCTAGGCATCCCTCCCCGCGGCAACCACACCCTCACTGCGCATGCGCCTTCCCTCCTCTCTCCCCACTTACACTCCCCCCCTCTCTCCTCCGGGCATTCCTGCCCGCGGCGTCCACACTCCCACAGCGCATGCGCGTCCCCCCCTCTCTCTCCTCTGCTACGCTCCCCCTCTCTCCTCTACGCATCCCTGCCCACGGCGTTCACACCTCCAACTGCGCATGCGTGTCACCCCCTCTCTCTCCTCTCCTACGCTCCCGCCTCTCTCGCCTCGCGACGCCGACGCAGGCAGCGTCTGCTAGCGAGTTTCTTGGTTGAAAAAACCGACTGCTCGCGCTGCACAACCGTTCACTGGCCACCCCGTATATATGGCAATGGATCTTGACCTCCAAGGTGGTGCCGGTGGGAGATTTCTCCTGTGCGTTGTTGGACAATAAAAAATTCGCAGCGTGCGCGTTAACTAAAAGCGGAGTGCGGGTCTCTGTGTCCAGTCGGAGTCTTCTGTCTCTCATTGCCCATTAGCAGCGATTGGTATGTTCCAGTAGGAAACACTGCTCCATCACTGCCTGCTTTGCGCCTCCCCAGTTTTTCTCTCATGGCCAACGCTGCGATGAGCGCCAGCGTCAACGCCTCCGCCAGTGTAAGCGTTAGCGCCCGCTGCTTCACATCTACACATGGTTCCCTTTAACGGGAGATGGTGCAATTTTTTACTTTTCTACAGAGATTTTTTCGTTTCTAATTTCTTCCTAGAAAACAGGTTTTTTTTATTTGCACACATTTTTTCTGTTATTCTATAGAAATTTTCTCTTCGTAGTACTAAGCTCAAATAATAAAGTAGTGCACGCTTTGTTCTCAATGGCGTCCACAATCCGCAATGCTTTGCGGCATTCCCTGCAAATTGAGTGTAGTGCGGCATCGGCGCAACACCTTTCATTTCTTTCTCAGCATTCATTATCATGTAGAACCTCTCAGCAGAAAGCACATAACATGACCGCCGACATGCATCTGGTATTTGTCGAGATTGGCATTAATTTTTCTTGAAGTCTGAATTTTATTAATTTGCAAGATCATGGTCAATGTCGAGTTCATGCTTTGCTCTAGAGAAGGCTTTTATTTTACGAAGCGTCGCACTTTAGCAGCGGATGAAGCACGATAGAAAACTTTTAGGCGAATTGATGCGATGCCCAAGGTCTTGAGAGCTCTAACATAACTTTTCTGTGAAAGAACCGGTAAAATCTAACAACGTTTGGTACTTATTACGAAGTGGCTCTGATATTTACAGAAACTATTTGTTTATAGGGTTGAACTGACAAATTACATCATTTCAAAAACAGAGTATCCATTTTTGTCGAATCCAAAAAAATTTCATGAAGGTAAAACAGAAAATACCTGTAAATTTTATGCTATTTAACATACATTTTTTACAGTATACTGTAAAAAATGTATGTTAAATAACATAAAATTTACTGGTTAACATAAAATTTACTCCCCAAACATTGTTTGCCTATTGGAATGTGGAATCTGCGCTAAACAATATATTGGACAAACTGATATACATTTTCGAATCAGATTGAACAATCACCGCTCGCATGTGAACACACAACCTAACCTTCCCCTTTCCAAACATATTAAGTCAGAAGGTCACAGTTTGGATTCCATTAAAATAACACTACTCCAAGGAACTTTCCGCTCTCAGAGAGAACGTGAACAGCGCGAATCGTACCTAATCTACAAATTCAACACTGTTGCACATGGAATAAATGAACACCCGGGTACTCTTCCTGTTTTACGTGCCTTAAAGCGCAAATAATGCTCCAAACGACACTAACATCAACCCAGCAAAATACGCTGCAAAGATGCATGTGCGAGCCAGTGCTTTCGGTGATCGTACCTGCAGTGTCTTTCACCCTATTATGTGTACCGCCTTTTGCATTCCCCGGTGGTGTATTGTTGAGCTGTTGGTGAGAGTAGCACTTGATCATTCTAAGCGGAAGCCCCGCCCTCCCACTTCTTTCCTTTCTTGCCCCTACCCCCCCTTTTTTTTCTTCAGTGGCTCTTTAACCAGAAGTTGCTAATGCCACTCAACATGTCGTTTCTCGCTTTCCAAGTGGGCGTCACTTATCAGGCAAGCAAGCAGGCTCAGCAAGTGAGTCGGTATACAAGACTCTTTCCGCATTGTCGAAATGGACAATACGCTGTGGCAACAGAGCTCACCGACACCCACTTTTCGCTCCCGGGTCTACAGCTGCATTCACTTCAAACTGTTCTGAATCAGGCGGTTTGAATCGCGCACCGCCTGCTTTTCACTTGCGGCGGCTCTTCGTCCAGCCTTCCCAGAAAGAATACAGCGACGACGTTTAACAATGAGTAATAGCCGACGCATAAGTAAAAGCTCTCTCGCGAAGCGCTCCGCTGTCGGAGGCAGTGCGTTACTTCTGGTCCTTCGCCCTGATAACCCCTAAGCAAACATTCTTCCTTCCCTCTGTCTCTCATTTGGTGTGTACATAAGCACGGGAATAAAAACGAAAATTTTGTCTTCATAAAGGTCAGGCTCTGACCGAAACGTCGACGTAATAAATGAAGTTTCCTTGAAGTGGCACCTCTCATACTTATACGGCAACCAAAGGTAACCGCTCCTTCCACTATATATATATATATATATATATATATCTTTTCGTCCACTTTCATTTCTTCACGTTTACATTACAATTACTTCTAATAGCTTCCCCTATACTTTCCTTGGTATCTTTGTTTGTTAGTTCACATTAATACTATGTTTAACAAAGCAAACGAGCCCTTAAGTTTAAAATTCCTTCCTTCACTCATAACGAGGGTCTCGTTCTGGCAGACTTGATGCCTTCAGGTGGTATGCGAGGGATTACTAGTCAGCTGCCCTCTCGTAATACGATCACGTACTACGTGACGCCTACAGGCAAAAAAGAGTGTTCCACACTCGCCGTAATGGCAACAGGCGGCGCTGACTGACCCTACCACGTTTAAGTACACATATATACCCCATAAAGTGGACGGGGAGATGACCGCCACCGTAGCTCAGTGGTAGAGCATCGGACGCGTTATCCGAAGGTCGCAGGTTCGGATCCTGCCGGTGGCAAGTTATCTTTTTCGTCGACTTTCATTTCTTCACATTTACATTACAATTACTTCTAATAGCTTCCCCCTATACATTCCTTGGCATCTTTGTCTGTTAGTTCTCGTTAATACTATGTTTAACAAAGCGAACGAGCCCTTAAGTTTACAATTCATTCCTTCATTTATATATATATATATATATATATATATATATATATGTATACATATATATATACATATAAGTAGATTATGAAGAGTCTGGCTTCGGTTGCCATATATATATATATATATATATATATATATATATATATTAACCCTGACGGCCCTCACCTCAGCACAAAGGCATCTCCAATGTTCAGCCAATAAAACCGGTCGTGTGCATGCTGCGCCCATGTGATACCCACCTTCTTCTTCATCTATCTGTCCCCGTGACCTTCTTTCTCCCCGTCAAGCGTTTGCCTTCTGTCGGAATGTAGTCTATTGCTCTAATGGTATGAGGCCAATTGCAGAAAAAAAAGTATAAAAAAGCGATAATCATTAGAGGTTATTACCCTGCATTAAAAGGCGCACATTGTTACATATGTGACCATTATAAAGTAAGTCGTAGTGTTTGTTAAATTCCATTTAATACAAAAGCCTAACTTTTGTAGACACATAAAAAAGTTTTAACCAGTGTAATGACCCAAAATAAATGAGAGAAGGTTAATAATCAAAACTTAGTAAATAATTAACCAAACGTTAGGCACTAACGCTGGGGCACATTCGTATAACAGGCAGCCATGTTAAATCTTATGGCACGATTCTACTTACTGAGCTTTATAGCGCACTTATTCAAGTGATTATGAAGTGCGTAAGGTTAAATCAAAAATCTTTATTAGCAAGAAAGTTATGCTTGTTCGCGTGCGGAAAAATCGCCCAAATATAAATTCAGCTGCAGAGCTAAGCGAAAGTGATCAGGAGTGCTAAAATTGTCTACATTTGTTGCAAGTAACATCCTGGATATTATACTCTTGTGTATACCTGGGAGACTTCGTTTATTTGCTCATGCATTGCTGTACACGCGGTTCTATATTTTGCAGGTATGCGCGAAAAAAAAGGGGGGAAGAAAAAGTGCGTATTTGTATGGTCTTAAGCTAACCAATTCCTGTTGTCCGCTGTCTGTCGGCTCTGCCCCTCAAGCCCAATGTGGCTTTGGCAGACCAATTTTATACTAAATTGTTCCTGTGTGAAAATGTTAATAAAGTATTATTACTACTATTATTATTATTTCGTACGCGTTCTATCATGCAGCGGGGGGAGGGATCGAACGGAAGAATGAAAGGGAGCAAAGAGACAACGGAGATGGGAGAAAATCCAGAAGTGCTTTCAACACATGAATAGTACGGAATTATAATAGCTGAACAGAATTTTAGCATTGCCATTTTTTGGGCGTGTTGGTAAACGGTATTTGAAAACATCTTTTGCGCTAGCAAACAAGGACGTAGGGAGACGACAACACAATGCGCTAACTTCAACAAGTTTATTTCCAAAAAGATGTGAACAGAATTATTGGCAGGTATTGCTTTTCAAAGCTTGAGAGGGAAGAGCGGCATGATTTTAATATCTTTTGTGTGTTAGTGTATTGAGTGGACGCTACGTGGCGTCGCAATTGTACGAGTCCAAAGAAAACAACCAGGATGACTCTTTGACAGGTAGTATTGCGAAAAATCAGAAAAACGTAAGAGAAAAGGAAAGGAAAGGAAAGGAAAGTGGAAGCCAAAAAGTTGGTGGAATAAGGAAATCCGGGAAGCGACCGAGAAGCGACGTGAAGCATCAAGGGAGCATAGAAAATCAAAAAAAGAGAGGAGCGACCGCAGGACCAAGTCAACAAAATATGGGAAATATATATAGAGAAATAGACCATTGTACGGAAATTGGTCGAGGCAAAAATTAAAGGCGAAAGTGAACGCTGGGTGGCAGAGAATCGGGAAAAAAGAAGGCTGCGCCTGGGATATTCTGGAGCCACATAAAAGCGTTAGGTGGGAACTCTGTCCCAATGCAACAACGTATTGCAGATGAAGGAGGAAATCAATTGGAAGGCTACGAAGCGCTAGGCAACATCAGACAGGTAAAAGCCGAGTAGTTTAAAAAGGTCGTCCAGTGGATTTCCCCGGTAAGTAAAAGTATGACGGAGAGCGCAACCGAAGAAGAGCAACTACTTGAGAATTTCAACTGGAAAAATGCCGAAGGAAAAATTCCACCCAAAGTGCACTGCGCCGGGTTTAGATGGGGGTTCCTGCCAGCCTCGTTAACCAACTAGGACATAACACTCAGGAAGTAGTGTTGAAAGCCATAGAAAAATGCTTACAGGACAGACAAATGCCGGAGAGTTGGCGAAAAAGTAGAATGAACTTAATCTATAAAGGCAGGGGAGAAAAGCATAACATTCGCTCGTATAGACCGCCAACCATAACATCGGTACTATATAGACTGGCGATGCAGGCGGAAAAAATAAAAATAAAAACTTGAGCAGAACACAACGATATTTCGGGAGAACTTCAGAATGGATTTCGAGTCGACAGGCGGTTAGACGATAACCTGTTTGTTCTCACTCAGTGTATAGAAATATCTAAAATAGAAAAGAGGTCCTTGTACATGGATTTTCTAGACATCACTGGGGCGTACAACAACGTTAATCAAGAAATCTTGTGGGATATATTGAAAGGAATGGGTATAGGCGACGACTGTGTACAGCTCTTGAGGGAGATATACCGATACAATACAGTTTGCATAGAATGGGAAGGAATAGGTAGCCAAGATAATGTTGATGTTGCCACGTGCGCTGGTTGTTCCAATTTTGATGTATTTGGTTTCGTCCACAAAGCCTGTCACCAATGCTCGGCGCAAGCCACGCCTTAGTGTTCCAGAAGGTTCACGATAGTAGCAGATCATTTTGTTAAGATTGCGCTCAAGACGCGAACACTCAAGCTTATTCCAGAGCTTGCGCGACCACCAGTGATAAGTCTGGAAAGTTCTACGTACGATGTATAAAAGACGGCGCGATCCAACGATGATCAGTTTTTCGACGACCGACGCTCTGTGCGCCGATAACAGTGTACAGCGTGCATTGCTTGCTGTAGTTTGCGTGTCGGTTTCACGGCCACAAGTTCGGCCAAATAAAGAATTCCACCTTGAAGACACCGACTGCTCCTTTCGTCCACGTCATGACCCCGTGACATCTGGTGGAGGTGCTGCTTCGTTCAGGTACCGCGCGCCCCGGTGAAGCCGTGAACCCAGCCCCAGTCGTGAAGGAGACGTCGACGCCAACCACGACCTGCGAGTTAGCCTTAGACAACAAGGTCTACATCCGGAGTACGGCCCTCTACCCGACAAGACTCGAAAGACCAAGGCCAGGACCACGACTGCGGCAACGATGACAACACCTGCGCAGCCTACACCCTTGCTGCTTCAGCAGCCCAGGGAGCCGCCGAAATTCTGGGGCTCATCATTCGAGGACCTGGAAAGCTGGCTGGAAGAATATGACCTGGTTGCCGTCTTCAACCATTGGAGCAATTGTCGCCGCTGTTATTCATGCTGTACCTGGTGTGGATAGAAGAAGTGCTAGAAGGCAGCAACATTGGTTTTAATCTGTCACACAAACACGGCGGCGCGATGATTGAGCAGAAGCTTCCGGATTTATTTTATGCGGACGATATTGTCCTATTTGCGGACTGTCAAGATGATATACAGCGGCTGACGGATATACGCGGAAGGGAAGGTGATGCTCTTGGACTAGGATTTGATGTAACAAAATGAGGATTGATGGTATTCGATGATCCCAATGATTTCAAGACCCTCAGATTTCAAGTCATGAAAACTAAGCTGACCCGCCAGTTTTTAACGCGATAGCGTTAAAAGAGCTCGTTTCGCAGAAATTCCGGCGTCGGCGTCGTTGGTTGTGAGCGAAAAATCATCATCTTGTCCGTGACCGAAAAATCGAGAAAGATGCAAATAAAATAAATAATAAAAATTTTCGGGTCCGAGTGAGGATCGAACCCGGGTCGTCTGCGTGGCAAGCAGGTGTTCTACCACACAGCCATGCCTCTGCTTGGAAATACTGTGAAAATAACTTCCTCTGCTTGGAAATGTAGTGAAAATAACCTGCATGCTTCGCAAATGCAAGCGTCCCTTATATAGGCGTCGCAATATAACATGTAATATCCCAGGAATATTGCCTGGTACAAGCGTACATTGCCATCGGGCGTCAGAATATGTGACTATCATAACGATTCCATAGTTTAAAGCCAGCCACCCATTACAAACGGCACACATTTTACTGCGCGTATTCCCTTAACACCACGTAGTGGGTGCATAGCAAGTTCGATAACATTTCCCACATTTGCCGCGCATAATTTCTCCTGGTTTAAAGCATACTACCCATTACATAGTATGCACTGAGTGATTGAAGTACGCACTAGGGACGGGATATCGCTATCGCGTTCAACTCTTAAAGGCGAAGCTTAAGGGTCCCCCCAATTTTTTGGTTAACAGTCTTTTCATAACCTTTTTGTTGTTCACAGATGTTTTGGTTTGTTCAAATGCACCTGTGCAACATCTGCTGTAGACGCCGGATGGCGGTTTATAGACCGAGGGACATTGTGGGGTCTTAAGGTGCTTCGCCCCTAAAAAGCAATAACCATCTTAAGATATCTATCTGCAAATAAACTGACACTGTTAAGTCGCATAGGTATCCTTAAGCTTCGCCTTTAAGAGTTGAACGCGATAGCGATATCCCGTCCCTAGTGCGTACTTCAATCACTCAGTGCATACTATGTAATGGGTAGTATGCTTTAAACCAGGAGAAATTATGCGCGGCAAATGTGGGAAATGTTTTCGAACTTGCTATGCACCCACTACGTGGTGTTAAGGGAATACGCGCAGTAAGGTGTGTGCCGTTTGTAATGGGTGCCTGGCTTTAAACTATGGAATCGTTATGATAGTCACATATTCTGACGCCTGATGGCAATGTACGCTTGTACCACGTAATATTCCTGGGATATTACATGTTATATTGCGACGCCTATATAAAGGGCGCTTGCATTTGCGAAGCATGCAAGTTATTTTCACTACATTTCCAAGAAGAGGAAGTTATTTTCACAGTATTTCCAAGCAGAGGCATGGCTGTGTGGTAGAACACCTGCTTGCCACGCAGACGACCCGGGTTCGATCCTCAATCGGACCCGAAAATTTTTATTATTTATTTTATTTGCATCTTTCTCGAATTTTCGGTCACGGACAAGATGATGATTTTTCGGTCACGGACAAGATGATGATTTTTCGCTCACAACCGCCGACGCCGACACCGACGCCGACACCGGAATTTCTGCGAAACGAGCTCTTTAACGCTATCGCGTTAAAACATACAAAATAAATGACTACAACACCATAAAAATACCGACATTTAACCACCCATCAAAGCAATATGACAGAACAAAGGGTTAAGAAGAACAAAATAAAAAGCTGTTAACCAGAACAAAATACAAGGCTACGATTCACGATCCGATGTACACTGTATCGCCCCATCATCACCATTCACTTCGTGAATATGCGACGATTTTTTTTTTTCGGAGACAGTCATGTCTGTCTGTAGTGCGTCATGTAGAATGCGCCAGCTAGAAGACCTGAAGTTCACTATGGAGCTATTTCATGAACCATGGTTCACGTGGGACTGCTACGTAGGTGCGTGAAGACGTTCACTTAGTCGTATGTCTGACACATGCACATGAAAAACAATACGAGCTTCCGTCAAAGGTTAGGTGACGCACACTGGCTCCGAGATCACCTCGCACAATATGTCAATGTTCTCTTGCTATAAATAAGAAGCATCATTATCAGCCGCTGTTTCATCTTTTACACCTTCAGTGATAACCACAATTTAGAATGATTAAATTGGCTTGTATGCTACTGCTTGGACACTCCGTTACTTTTGCTCGGGCACGCCAGAACGTAAACATCACGCAATTTGCACAGGTAATGAAACTCTCTCTGTCACATTTGACGAACCTATACAGGTCATGTACTGTGACTTGAAAAGATGTAGTTCACTTTATCAAACAACGATGTTACGTTTATGAGATCCGACGTTTACTGAACGAACTTCCTTTGTATTATGCCTTCATATCAAATAGCATGTTGATGCTGCTATCATTTCCGGTGACAGTTTCTAACTGGCTGAAAGCTGCTGCAGGCTTTACACCTTGTGCAAAACCTGTCTTCAGATACGACTAGTTTGTTAAATGGTAAATTTTACGAAATTGTACAAAGAAAAGAAATCGGTGGATCCCAAGTACCATGGGTGTCGATGTTATGCAAAGCATGTGGAGGAAAGGTGACTGTGGTGTAATTTTTTCATTGAGCGACACGTTACGGAATGAGGCTAAGGATGTGTACAAATGTTGTACGCAGATACATATGCTGTATAGTCGGATATGTTTTAGATGTGAAGCATCTTATGGCGAAGCTTAATCCGGTGGTGGTGGTGTGCCGCGTGCCCACCCTTACTGCACATGCGCAAACCCTTCAAAAAAAATAAAAATAAAAAACCTCCTCTCCCCCCTCTCTCTCCTCTAGGCATCCCTCCCCGCGGCAACCACACCCTCACTGCGCATGCGCCTCCCCTCCTCTCTTACACTCCCCCCTCTCTCCTATAGGCATCCCTGCCCACGGCGTTCACACTCCCACTGCGCATGAGTGACACCCCCTCTTTCTCCTCTCCTACGCTCCCCCCTCTCTCGCCTCGCGACGCCGACGCAGGCAGCGTCTGCTAGCGAGTTTCTTGGTTGAAAAAACCGACTGCTTGCGCTGCACAACCGTTCACTGGCCACCCCGTATATATGGCAATGGATCTTGACCTCCAAGGTGGTGCCGGTGGGAGATTTCTCCCTGTGCGTTGTTGAACAATAAAAATTCGCAGCGTGCGCGTTAACTAAAAGCGGAGTGCGGGTCTCTGTGTCCACTGTCCAGTCGGAGTCTTCTGTCTCTCATTGCCCATTAGCAGCGATTGGCATGTTCCAGTAGGAAACACTGCTCCATCACTGCTTTGCTTTGCGCCTCCCCAGTTTTCTCTCCTGCGCAACGCTGCGATGAGCGCCAGCCTCAACGCCGCCGCCAGTGTAAGCGTTAGTGCCCGCTGCTTCACATCTACGCATGGTTCCCTTTAGCGGGATATGGTGTAATTTTTTTACTGGAAATAGGAGGGAGGTAGTAAATTTTATTATATCACCAGTTGTTTACAGATGCATGACGATGCCAACAGCAACATGAGTATTACCAACACCAAAAGCGGCAAGCTGATATGTAGCGCTTGGGCTTGCGTAGATGATTGCCCTGGATAGTGCTAGGTACAGCGACTTCACCGGATGGCGCTTAACTACAATTGACGTTAACCCGACGTGATTTGAGACACAAAAAAGGTTTAACAATACACTAATATCATAATTGTGACATAACAATATAAAACACCTAGAAGCACAAACCCTTTATACCAGTCGGCGACTTAACGTACACATTACGGACCTTAGGACATGGCTTTGTCGTCGAAGCTCACTTTCGCTGTCATGGTGGTTAGAAAACCATTGCTATAGTCGAAGCATGTGTGTATGTAAATGAAAAGAAGGTTTACGATACACGAAGAATTATAACTGTGAAAGGGCAATATAAAATACCTGCAAGCACAAGCCCTTTATACTAGTCGGCGACTTCAACGTAGACGTTATAGACCTTAGGACCTAGCTTCGCCCACTCGTCATCATTCGCTTCGTGCATGTGCGTGGATTTTTATTGCGATAGCAATTATATGGACACTCGCGGCTGGTTTTCGCCGTCGGCGTCGGCGTCGGCGTCATTTGCCGTATATGTATATGTATATATATAACCGGCCCCGCCCGTCGTTCGTGAGCATGAAAAGACGCGAGGGGGGGGTCCCTCGAGCGACCTTCGATTTTACGAGCGGGGGCGCGCGCGTTATCTCCCCTTCTCGGCGGCCGACAGCGGGCGCGGGGGGGGGGGGGGGGCGACGTTCGATTTTACGAGCGCGGGCGCGGGCGCGCGCGTTATCTCCCCCTTCTCGGCGGCCGACAGCGGGGGGCCGGTGTACCCTTCTACGTGCCGCGCTCTCAACGCGAAGAGAATTCTCTTAAACAAGCGTTTTCTAGAGTTGCGTGAGATCGGATCCAAAAAGAGTTAGCTGCCAGCCTCACTTCGTATAACGTTACAATTTTTTGCTATCGCATTCATTGCTTCACCCTTGCGGTGAAACTGTGACTTTTTTTCTTTAAAGCTCTCGCATTCAAATTACAAATGTATATTTTCGCCGTTCCAGGGTAGACATAAACTATCGATCACTTGTGGCGTATACCACCATACAGCGGCCCTTAGTACACGGGTATGTGCCACATGTGTATGGAGGAAAGGATCTGACGACGTACGCGACGGGATTTTTATGTGGTTTGCAATTGAGAATTTGTTGCGAAACGAATTTTTATGTACATATTTGAGTGCACTCAAGCACTATTGATCGTATGAAACACGGTCGAATGAACAAAACACGATGCCTGGGTTTACATGGTTATCCATTTCCGAAAGCTTACGAATGTGCTCGCTTATACCGCTGAAGTGCTCGGAACAGTTTTTGTGCCGAGTTCAAGATGCATACAAATTCCTTCATGGCACTCTGTGAAAGTTGATCTATAGTAAAGCTATTACGAGGACGACTGTAATCAGCACATGACTGAATTATGCACTGGACAGTAAACTGCACGCGAATATACCCAGCGTTGCCACCATTAAAGGGCAATATAAATGGACACAACATTTTGCAAATTTTTAATTTAGTTTTAAACAGAACAATGGTGCTCGTCATGACACAGGCAAAAGGGGTCGGCGACTACCTGAGACACGTTTGCAGCCAAGACGACGAAGAAGAAACACGGTCTATTCCGTGCCCTGGGTTGATTTGGGTTGTTTAAGCACGAAAGTTCAAAATGTCCTGTGACTAATGACCGTAATTGTTTGTCTTACTGTACGACGTTCACGTTAAAGTCAGTGAGTAAGACGGGCCACTTGCGCGCGATGTTTGGGCTCAGCAGCGCGCCGCCACTCTTCGCGCTACCAGAAATTTCGTAGCCACTCATACTCGTGATTCTCTTGAGCGGACATCTGTACACGTGACGATACTAGTGAAGAGCCATCAAATATACCGCCTGTGAGTGGGCGTGACGTCGACTGAAACGCAATACCTCCCCAGTCGGCTATTGGCTTGCACCGATGAACGTCATTCCGCCTAACCACCGATTGTGCAGCCCTTGTTGTAGAAGAAACCACAGCTAAACGTCGATGGAAACGGCTGCATTGTATCGGCCTGAAGGTACAAACAGTGACTGCTGTTTAGCCTCTCCCTAGTCTGTCTTTGTTGAGGTGTTGGCAGGCAATTTCCCAACTGCACCCAACAACAACAAAAACTTCCCCATCTCCCGCTAAAGGGAACCATGTGTGGATGCGAAGCAGCGGGGAGATAATTAGCTTGATCGGGAGGAACGTCGCCGCTCTCGTTTCACGGCAGCGGTCCGGGCGCTCATCGCGGCGCTGCACAGGAGAGAGAATCAGGCACGTGCGCTCCGTCATTTTCATACCACGGAACTACCATGGCGCCTCCAGCGGAGTATGCAGCTGTCGCACCACCTGTCGTGCGCGCCGCTCCGTAGAGGATTCCTTGAGGAGAGAACGGGGGGGGGGGGGGGCGTAGGAGAGGGGACGTGCATGTGCGCTGTAGGACGCGGGAGCCGCTCCATAGAGTAGAGGATTCCTAGAGGAGACAGGGGGGAGAGGACGCGCATGCGCTGTGGGACGCCGGAGCCGCTCCGTAGAGTAGAGAATTCCTAGAGGAGAGAGGGGGGAGAGGACGCGCTGTGGGGATGTGGCACGCGGGCGCCGCTCCGTAGAGTAGATGATTCCTAGAGTAGAGAAAGGGGGGTGAGCGTAGGAGAGGATAGGGGGGAGGGGACGCGCATGCGCTGTGGGGTGTGTGGGACGCGGGGGCCGCTCCGCAGAGTAGAGGACTCCCTAGAGGAGAGAAACGGGGGTGAGCGTAGGAAAGGAGAGAGAAAGGACGCGAATGCGCTGTGGTGGTGTGGGACGCGGGACGCGGGAAGGAGGGACGGGCAAAGCCCCCCCCCCCAAACACATGCAAGCAAGATCAAGGAATGGAGTCAACCTGGGCGACAGACACTGCCTGCCTAGCCATTGCTAAGCAGCCTATCTGTGCTCTCGGCCACGACTCTGGTGACTGTTGTAGTGGTTGACGGCCTTCATATTACTACATGTTCTGGTTCGCATAACGGGTGCTTCCCTAATTCATGAAAGTGGCCGGACGCGGGACGCGGGACCGACATAGCCCCTGAGCATAAGATGCTTCGCATCTAAAAATGGTCAAAGCGCACAGTCGTCGCGGATCAGAAAACAATGGATATCACCTGTTCAGCTCTATGCGGGAGAGTTTGGTCGGTGTCCTTCTCCTTGGAACCATGTCCCCGAAGAAGCCCTTCAATTCCTTAGCATAAGCTTCCGAAGCGGTCAGAAGTCCGTGGGTCTCGAACCACAGAAAAGCGTTCCCGGTGAGAAAGAATCCTAAATTCACCAACTTAGCCGACGTGCTTCATTTATTGTAGAGGCAAATTCATTTGTAGTGTCCAGGTGCCCAGTAGCTAGGTTGTCGTGTTCTGCGGCCACCTTGTTTCTTGAGCAAGACACTGGTTCTGAACTAATCGTAGACGTGTCTGCTCCGTCGTCGGTCATGTCCTCGTGTCCCGGGGTGTAATCCGCCAAGGCGTATGCTTTTCCTAATGTCTTCTGAAAAGGGGTTATGCACGGCGTTGAGTAGCCGGGAGCTCTACGAAAGCTGTTATGGATGTGATTGGTTTGTTTATATTTGAACGAAACGGCAAAAAAAAGTCACAGTTTCACCGCAAGGTTGAAGCAATGAATGCTATACCAACAAATTGTAATCTAACACGAAGTGAGGCGGGCAGCTAACTCTTTTGGATCTATCTCACGCAACTCTAAAAACGCTGGTGTAAGAGAATACGGCCGCTCCAAGCACATTGTTCGCACCGCCTTTTCGCGTAGAGAGCGCAGCACGAACCGCTGACGGCTGCCGAGATAGCCAGATAACGCGAGTGCCAGCGACTACCACGCTCGTAAAATCAAAGGTAGCAGTTCCTCAAAAGGTCGCAGTTGTTAACATCACAGACGCGAGGGGGAGGGGGGGTCCGTTGACTGCGACGACCGTGCTCGAGGGTCACCCCCCCCCCCTCGCGTCTTTTCACGCTTGTTAAAGACGGGCGGAGCATTTCCTCTCTGCTTGAGCATTCGACGGCCTCTCTAACAGGCGGGGGGATCTTACCGCATGCGCATCGGGGCGACGGAGATGGGCCTGCTCGTTTGATCTCCGCTTCATCCGCGTTGGTCGCCCCCACTCGCGCGCTATTACCTGCGGGTAGAACGTACGATGCTCTGGGGGATCTTATCAACTTGGACTTTATACGGGACATGATGACGACGGCAAAAACCCGTCGAGACTCCCCCATATAATTGATATCGCAATAAAAAAAACGACGAGGGACTGTCAGGAGATGCCGGTCACAAATTTCTTACGCACGTTCGGGTTCCTTTCTTCTCTCATGTTCTTCTTACTTCGGGTAATAAGTTAAATAAACTTTAATGTATTCACTAAAGGAACACCATTGGCACGGGATGGTGATATACCTTTCAATAAAAGACTTGCTATGGTGATCTGCACGCATGTGCGTAATATGCGTTATATAGAGAGGACTTTTCGTAGATATTATAATTTCTTTTGTGGAAAAAATGTGAAAATTACTGAGATGTCCGAAGGTAAGCCTTGAACAGTGCAAGGGAGTAAATAACTTGGGCAACACCAAGCAAGTGGCAGCCGTTCTTTATGTTCAGGCGTTTTGCTTGCAGAAAGTGCCCAGAATGTTGGTGTGGTGCTCTCGTCACGTTCAAAGCTAGGCATAGTTTCTTCAGTAGGTAAAACAAATATCCATTGCTTTCTTTCTCAGCCCATAGTTTGCAAAAAAAAAAAAAAACATAGGGCAACATGGAATTTGTGCTATGCGACTGCACTCTTGTTCACCGGCTGCCTATATTATGCGGAAAAGTTCGTCGAGAAATGTGTCCGAAATTATCAAAAAGCCGGGAAATGCGATATTCCTTTCATGCCTTCACAATTGCTTTTTCTATGCAGACATTCTTAGCATGGTAAAGACATCATTTGTGAGAGTAACTGAGAAAGTTAAATTAACTTTTTATTTAGCGGAGTTAGTTGGTTAGGTCAATTAGGATAACTGAAGTACTCATGCGAAGAACCCATTGCAGCTCTCAGACTTCAAAAAAAGAGGCCTCTAGTATTTATTGTGGCGTAATGAAACTCAACCAAATAAAACTGCGAAACCGAAACCAAAGCACCGATGAGCGCAACGAGCGGACGACCAGAATGATATAACTCTTTAAGAGAACGATTAGAAGTGTAGTTCTTCCACGTTGATTGATGTATGTGCGCCATGCGTCCTATAACTGCAAGCGCAGCCCGTAGACCGACACAACGAAGTCGCTTGATGGTTGATATTGTCTCGTGGTCGTGACGTTGAAGAAGGCAGCACTTAATGGGTTTAAAGCGAAACATTTTTATTTGGGGTGAACCTGTGCCCGAGGAACGCAGACTGCAAGCGATACACACTGTGCATTGAGAGCAGCGAAGAGAGCGTCGGCTGTGGATAAACTGATCATCTTAGCGAAGCGCCGTCCTTTATACACCACGCATCCAACTTTTCAGCCTTATTACTGGTGTTCGCGCAAGCTCTGGAATAAGTTTGACTGTTCGGGTCCTGCGCGCAGTATCAAAAAAACGACCTCCTATAATCGCGAACCGTTTTGAACACTGCGGCGCGGTCAGCGCCGAGCATTGCTGACAGTCATGGTGGGTGAAAACCGAATACAGCAAAGTAACACGCGTAGTTATGTCCCCCTTCTGAAAACAAGCATCGCCCCTGATGCTTCAAACAGAACATGAAATTCAAAACACGCATGAACTACAAAAGAAAAATACTAAATCAAGCAAAATACTGGAGCCTATAGGTTCCTTCACGCGCAATAAAAGGCTTTAGGCGCACCACATGCACATCAGGGCGTGCCCGGCGTCGCTGAGAGTTCATCGTGCCGTCGGGGATAACCTCGTAGTCGAGTTCGCCGACACGTCGAACTACCCTGTACGGTCCGAAGTATCGTCGAAGAAGCTAGTCGCTAAGTCCCAGTCGGGGTATTGGCATCCTCATCCAGACACGGTCGCCAGGCAGGCATTCTATGTGGGGTCGTCGCATGTTGTAACAACGGCTGTCGGTCCTTTGCTGGCTCTGGATGCGCAGACGGGCGAGTTGTCGGGATTTTTCGGTACGTCGCAAATACGAGGCGACGTCGAGATTGCCTTTTCAGGGGTAGCTGGCAGCATTGCGTCGAGCGCCGTTGCCGGGCTCCTACGGTAGACCAATTGTACGGCGACAGCTGCGTCGTTTCTTGTTAAGCCGCTCGGTGAGGCCATTGGTCTGTGGGTGGTACGCTGTTGTCCGACGGTGGCTTGTCTGGCTGTATGCCTAGATGGCCTGAGTTAGGTCAGCAGTAAATATCGTACCTCTGTCGGTGATGAGGACCTCCGGGGTGCCGTGACTCAGGACGATGTTTTAAGCGAATAATTTGGTTACCTCGGACGCACTGCCTTGGGGCAGGGCCCTTCTCTTGGCGTAGCGGGTGAGGTAGTCGGTAGCTACGATGATCCATTTGTGTCCGGAATTCGAGGTTGGGAACGGCCCCGGTAAATCCATCCCAATTTGCTAGAACTGTTGGTGAGATGGCTCGAGTGGCTGTAGAAGTCCGGCTGGCCTAGTCGGCGGTGTCTTCCGCCGCTGACAATCTCGGCAAGTATTTACGTAACCTGCGACGTCGCCTGCAAGGCATGGCTAGCAGTACTTTTCCTGTATTCTGGCGAGTGTGCGGGAAACACCTAGGTGTTCTGCCGTGGGGTCGTCGTGCAGGGCCTGGATGACTTCTGGTCGCAATGCTGAAGGCAGCACGAGAAGGTACTTGGCTCGAAGTGTCGAGAAGTTCTTCTTTTGGAGAACGCCGTTTCGCAAGCAAAACTACGCGAGCGCTCGCTAAAATACTTTAGGGACAACTGTAGTGCTGCCCTCGAGGTATTCCATAAGGCACCTGAGTTCCGGGTTGTCCTATGTATCGTCTTCTTTGCGGCTTTGACTTGGGCCAGTACTTCGCGGTGGCGTCGGGAACATGTACAAAGCAGCACCTCCACCGGATGCCACGTGGATGTGTCCTTGATGAATGTAGCACTTGGCGGGTTTAGGACGAAACTTTTTTATTTGGGCAAACCTGTGGCCGAGAAAGGGAGTCAGATTACAAGCGATACACACTGTGCATTGAGAGCGGCGAAAAGAGCGTCGGCCGTCGATTAACTGATCATCGTCGGGACGCACTGTATTCTATACATCAGGCATCGAACTTTCCAGCCTTATCAATGGTGTTTGCGCAAGCTCTGGAATAAGCTTGACGGTTAGCGTCCAGCGCGCAATCTTGACAAAACAACCAACCACAATCGCGAATCTTTTTAACCCTGAGACGTGGTCTGGGCCGAGCATTAATAATAATAATATCTGGGGTTTAACGTCCCAAAACCACCATATGATTATGAGAGACGCCGCAGTGGAGGACTCCGGAAATTTCGACCACCTGGGGTTCTTTAACGTGCACCTAAATCTAAATACACGGGCCTCAAGCATTTTCGCCTCCATCGAAAATGCGGCCGCCGCGGCCGCGATTCGATCCCGTGACCTGCGGGTCAGCAGTCGAGTACTGGGCCGAGCATTGCTGACAGTCTTTGCGGGTGAAAACCGAATACAGCAAAACATCACGCTTGCCAATGTAATGGCAATCACTAATTGTGGACGTCTTAGGAGAATATGGTAGTTGGGCTTTTCCACGTTTCGGTGTCGGTACGCCGCTCAATTCGGTTGAATTTTATTAGCTCGCAAATACTACTAGAAGCCGGTTTTTCGAAATCTCAAAGCTTTAACGAATACTTCCCCTGAAGGACTTCAATTTGCCCATTTGACAAAACCGCCTAACTTCAAAAATTTTAAAGTTAATTAGTTATCACTGGTATTACTGTAACTTAGTATCAATTTCGGACGACGTCATCAAGAAAAAAACAGCTTCAACGTTTAATGTTCCTGTTGAGTTGTTGACACAACATTACTTTCGCAAGAACACTCTTCACTGTATACAAACTGTATGCAGGCACGCTGAAAGTAAAATAATTTAATAATTGATTTGCAACTTACTTGTGCCTCGGACACCGAGCTAGAAGTAATAATATTGTGCTCGTTATACTCCGTTTTCGCTTATTCAAAATCACATTATTTACTGTTGAACACCAGCAACTCTACGGATAATATTACATTAGTTTTCCATTCGGCTACAAATTTGGCGCTAAAATGGCTACTTTCGCTATTTTTAGCTTGGGTTTTGGCTCCTTTTGAAATCTACCGAACGGCAACCCTGTTGAAATGCATCAATGAAAGCATGGACAAAAAAAAAATAAAATAAAAAAACGCCAGGCCTGCGCGGGACGCGCAGCACAACCACAGCGAAAGCTGGGAGAGCGGCCTTTCTAGAGCTTTTTTAAACACTCTTGGGGCAACTACTACAAACGCACTTGCATGGTACCCACTACGCCATAAATCATCATAATTTTTGTGTAGTGAGGAAGTGTCTACTATGCCATTATTCGTCATTCTTCAGGAAAGCGCGGTACCCGCTACACTCTTTGTAACGCATTATGTGCACTTTGTTGATGCTGTGGCTGACGACGATGAAGAATTTTGCCTGAGGCTTGTGTAATGGCTTGGAGCATTGAACGGCCCACTCGTTACGCAATTCGCATTGTGTGACGCGTGGTTCTTACTTTACTGTTCTAAAACGCTTTACAGCACACGTTAATGCGATTCCTTACCCGATATGAAGCCTGCATAGGGTCAGTTTGCACCGCAGTTTCAAGCAGCGGCGTAGCTCAGTGGTAGAGTGCTGGGCTGCCACGCAGAAGACCCGGGTTCGATTCCCACTCTGTCATGGGTGGTTTTTATTTAGTTAGTATTTTTCTTATTTCGTGCGATATTGGTTACGGACACCGGCGGCGGCGGCAGCGGCGGCGGCGGCGGCGGCGGACAACTACGGCGCAGAAACGACCCCTGTTGTGATCTCATAACAGCTTTCGCTGTAAAAGGAGGGAGCATTATAATAATAAATAACACCGCGAAAAGAACGAGAGACAGAAGGAGGATAATTACACAGGACAAGCGCTGTTATTATTATTATGCATCCATACCAACTAGCCCAGCTTACCACTGTTTCGAGGGAGCATTACTTCACGCAGTCAGCCTTGGCCAGCCAAGCCGTTTTGAATCCAGCACTGTTGGCCAAACACGCGACCTTTTCCGTCAGGATCACACAAGAAATCAGATTTGCCGAGACTTCGGGGAATGGCGCCCGGTAGCTTTTAATCGAAAAGCGCTTGGTTGGCGCAGACAGGCTGGCTCACGGAGGAGGTTCGAGAACAGAACGCCACCGGGAGTACAAAAATCTGCCGCATGCTCTGGCGTTTCGACCACGTGTTCGGCCGACACGGTGGGCTTCAATCGCGTGACGTAATGATCTCCCCTTTTATTACCCTTGCTCCATGAATGAAAGCAATCAGATGCAAGTTCGCTCGACCATCCTATTTTGTTCTGTTGCAATAGGCGAAACTTAAATTAACGGAAAAGGCTGTGAACCCGTATAGCGAAAAAAACAGTGTACACGTTACTATTCTTCGGTATGCATAAAAGTATTCGTTATTCTTGCTTAAAGGGGTCCTAAAGGCAAATAACAACTTGAAGATCAATAACAGAGTTAAAGATCAATGTTTTAGAACGTCTAAACGTCAATATTATCAACAACAGCGCTCTATTAATCGAGAAATGAAGGTAAATGTACGACAAGATATGCGCCACAAGTGGGACATTTTGAAATGATCCCAATGATGTACAAAGGTCCGAGTACAATTCATCACTAGTAATCAAACCAGTTGCAATAAAAAAAGAACCTTCCGTGCATTACAGCATGTAAAAAAATGCTGCTTGTCCGTTTCTGTTTGATTCCTGGAAAACATAACCACTTGGCATTAGCGTGGAGAACGGCGCGAGCGATTCAAAAAGTCTGTTTTGACCAGGTTAGGCTGGATAGGTGGTGCCATCCAGCGGGGCCCAGTTGAACCCGGCCAACACAAACATCCATTGCGGCAAGCTTCCATGGCCGTTGTTACTGCTGTGGCTCCCGCTACTTTCGCTGTAAAGGCGGGCAACGTTGGGCATCGCGACTGTGACGGCTAAAGGTCCGCTTTCAGGCGGGTGATTTGAAGTGCGCTAACGCGGTGCGGACCACTAAAACGTGGTTTTATTTCAAAATAAGCACTTCCTTGGCACAAAAGTAGCATTACGAGGTTCCTGGACCGCTATTTCAACAATGAACGTTGACTTAATATTTGCCTTTAGTGTCGCTTTAATGGCTAACGCTTAGTTAATATTTTACACACATTGTCGCTGCCAGACTTGAGAAGCACGCGCCTTACCTAACTGAGGCGGGTTTTTGCAAGGGAAGCTTCAAGGAAGCTTTTGGAATATGCTGGCTCCCCTCAAGGAGCTCCTTAACATAAGGAAGCATGAAGGGCTCCTCACATAAGGTAAGGAAATGGCCTGAGATAAGGAGCGTTTCAGAATACGGGTCTTAGTGCTGCACTTCAGTCAGCTGTACTTCCCTCAGACTGGCAGTGTGCAAAGGTTGTACCAATTCACAAAGGTAGAAACAAGCACCTTCTAAACACATACAGGCCAATGTCCTCGACGAGCTAATGCTGCAGCTTAATGGAGCATATAATTAATAAGGCCGTAATGACATACCTGGAAGAAAATGAGCTATTATATGTTATGCAACGCGGCTTTAGGCAAAAGCTTTCAACTGTTACTCAACTAACAGAAATAATACATGACTTCGCTGTTACAATCCATACCGGACGGCAAACTCACGCAATTTTTATAGATTTGTCGATAGCTGTTGACCGTGTTTCAAATGACTTAATAATCTACAAAATTAAATCGCTAGGAATTATTTCCAAAATCATCTCATGAATATAAACTTCCCTCTGTTATCATTCTGAGCTTGTTTTTGTAAAAAAAATGTAAAATCAGGCCATCTTGCCGGGCTTTTTTTTTTTTTTGGAGTCCAGCAGGGATTAGCTTTGAGGCCACCTTCAGTTTTAGTGTATATAAACGACATCTACTCATGTATCGAACCCTAGGTGAAAATAAGGCTCTTTGCGGATGACTGCGTCATTTACACACCTGCTAAAACAATCATTGATCACATAAAACTTAATAAGTGTTTTGAGGGTATCAACGCTTAGGGAAAAAACAGGATATGCAAGTTAACATTAAGAAAACCATGTGACTGTAACTCGTAAAAAAAGAACCCGTAAACTTCACGTACAAGCTAATGAGCGATTGCGTGGGACAAATTGACTCAGTGGCATAACAATAACAATATCATTGAAGTGGAACGTACATACAAATAACGTTTGCACCAAAGCATTTAAAGAACTTGCATTTTTACGCAGAAAACTAGCGACGGCTTTCCCTTCGGTAAAATTAACTGCTTATAAGACTCCTGTTAGGCCTAGAATAGAATACGGCTTCACAGTATGGAACCCGCATCAAACATATTTATGCCTCACGTTGGAAAATATATAAAACAGTCCCCTCAGGTTCCTATACACAAAAAAAAAATGAAGGACACTTTGTACACTAAAGTGTGTTCGGCGAAAGCGTGTGGCCGTTCCGCTGACTATGCCATGTCTTTTTTTTCTTTTAAACTCTCAGTGGGATAACACACAAAGCGAATGTGTGCGTGTTTTCTTTTTTAGTTTTTTACCGCGAGTCGCAGCGAGACGCGAGACTAATCTTCCTCCGTTGGCATGCGTTAGTATTTGCTCGCGCTTTGTGCATCGTGCAAACGCCATAGCGTTCCAGCGCTTAAATTGACGGGCCCTTTGCAAATTCGAAGGTGTATTCCGTGAACGCCTGTGTCCATTGAGACGGCGTCGGTCAGAATGATTGCAAACGCTGGGCACAGCGAAGCTACGCAAGCAAAGAGAGAGCGCTGTAGAGTCCGACGCGACCGGCGTCCGTTTGCGCATCCCGGCGGCCACCTGGCTCCGTGCCATAGCTCGGATGGACGGGACGGACGGACATGGACGGACGGACGGACGGACGGACGGACGGACGGACGGACGGACGGACGGACGGACGGATAGACGGACGGACGGATAGACGGACGGACGGACGGACACCGGACGGACGGACACCGGACGGACGGACGGACGGACGGACGGACAGACGGACGGACGGACGGACACCGGACGGACGGACGGACACCGGGTGGGCAGACGGACGGACACCGGACGGACGGACGGACGGACGGACGGACGGACGGACGGACGGACGGACGGACAGACGGACGGACACCGGGCGGACGGACATCGGACGAACGCACACCGGGCGGACGGACACCGGACGAACGGACACCGGACGCCGGACAAACACCGGACGGACACCGGACGCCGGACAAACACCGGACGGACACCGGACGGACGTGAGCATGAGACATTAAAGGCTTTCGCCTTAATATTCTAGGCATGACAGCGTAGCCGCACTTCGTACACAAGCAGGCATGACTACGCTTGCTTGTCGGAGGAAGATTCCCTGTTTGAAGTTTTCTTATCTCATCTATCATGACTTCACAAATTAAGCAAGTCCGACTATTTGGGGCCACTCGGACGTCGTACCAGTAGAACTAACCATATTCAATGCACTATGCCAATTTTTTTCGCTCTGTAACACACCAAAATACTTTTTCTTACGATATGGTTTGCTCGCCATCTGTAGCCGCATTTGTATCGGCACTCGAGTTGCACTTTGAGTTCTTAGGAGATGCATGAATACGTTGTTTCAGTATTCCATTACACTTTGCGCATACGCAGTATCTACGTGTTTTTCTTTCCGTTTTCTGTATCTGTACCATTTCGGTTTTCTTTTTTATTGTATGCTGATGTGCATGCACATGTTATTTCTCGTTTACGATGCTGTGTTGCATTTTGCGCGGCAGATCAACTGCATCGTTTGTTTGTCTTTTTGTATTATGTGGTGTTTCATGAGGCGCCCAGTGTACCTATTGACACTATTTCCGTGTATATTTTCTTCTTTTTTTCCTTTTTAATGCCATAGCGTGTCTACCGTACATAAGTGCCGCCCCGTACTGTTCTTGCTTACAAGCGTCTTTTTATGAAGCAGAAGCTTTGCCAGCACTGTCTGTATGCCCACTCCTGTATGAGCCTTTGGCTTACAGTATTAATAAATAATTTGAAGAAGATGTGCTTCTACTCTAAAGTGAACCGTGTAGGTGGCCAGGCGCGTTAGTCGGTGACGAAGGTCTGCTAAATGGCCCATTAGTACTTCGCACCCATACTGTGTCTTTTAACAGCTCCTTGCGCAATTCCTTAAGGTGGAGTGTACCAACGTAGTAACCTAATTTGTATGTGTCATGAAATCTGGATAAAAATGCTATCTGGTGTAGCCAACATTTTTGTTTCATTGAAGCTCCATTGACTCCAGAAGCTTTTGATTACGCGAAGTAGATAACACTGTGTCGGGATCCAAATGGTTTGCATACTAAAGAACATCAGCTCCTTAGCATTTGTTGGCGCCTAGATCGATAGAACCCCACTGTTCCATCCCTAAATGGGCTCACAGTAAGCAGCCCTTCACAAGTGAGAGAGTGAGATATGTATTTGTAGAAATTTGGCACAGAAATCGGCCAGAGCTACTGTTTTCTCAGGCCTCCTAGACACAGGTGAAGGGGGGATGGGGAAGGAAACGTGTGATCAGTAACAACAATAAGCTGGCAGATCCCACGCACTGTGGGAATCGATGTAATGCAAAGCAGCCAGGAAGGAGCAAATTATGCTTTTACATAATTTGCATGTCATGTTTTACATGTTAGGACCAGTCATTTAAGTTCGTGATACAGTCATGTCACTCAATACCAAATTTGGTGTATCTCAAGCTAACGAAACGGCCGCGAGCCCGCCATGAGCGTGGCATGCAAGTCATGTCGCACATGACAAGTCATGATTTCCATATTACCACTTCTCATTTATGTTCGCCATACAGTCACATCACTCAATACCAAGTTTGGTGTATATCAAGCTAAGGAAACGGCCGCGAGCGCTCCATGAGCGTAGAATGCAAGTCATGTCGCTCATGACATGTCATGATTTCCATATTTCCACTTGTCATTTATATTCCTCATACAGTCACATCACTCAATACCAAGTTTGGTGTATATCAAGCTAACGAAACGCCCGCGTGCACGCCATGAGCGTGGCATGCAGGTCATGTCGCACATGACATGTCATGATTTCCATATTACCACTTGTCATTTATGTTCATTATATAGTCACGTCACTCAATACCAAGTTTGGTGTATATCAAGCTAACGAAACGGCCGCGAGCGCGCCATGAGCGTGGCATGTAAATCATACTTTTCATGACAAGTTAGTCATGATTTTCATGATATGACCGGCCATTTATGTTCATCATACAGTCATGTTACGCCCTAGCAAATTTGGTATAAATCCGATTAACGATACGGCCAGGAGAGCACAAAGTCGTAGGCGGCTAGATAGCTAGATAGATAGATACGCTCAAAGTCGCCGAAGTTCGCTAAGAAATGCTTCGCATTTAATAAGGTAAAGAGGCGCGTATGTGTATGGAAATTGAAACTGCGATTTTTTTTCTCACTGGAACAAAAGTAAACGACACGGACAAACGATGACTTAACGCGTATGTATAAGTCCATCTTGTTGTGGCACCTCTTCAATCGTGCGTTTTATCCAGCGGTTTGAATGAAGGCTGTAGCCGTTTTTACGACCATAACTGCGCTGATGGTGCAAAGCCAAGGACCTAATGCTGGATCATGAGGTAATAATTTTCCTGGAACTGATATATGCCCGCAAAGTGTCCATGAAAAATGAAGTACGCTTGAGATTCGCCTTCAAAAGCAGGTCGCGATAGCGTAATCAGGCTTCGTGCGCTTCGCCTTCTGAACTGCTAACCTGCTTCTGCTCTGGGTGCATGCCTCGACGTGCCGTAAGGAAACGAACGACTGTGCGTGTAACATTGGCCGTCTCAAAGTATCATTGAAAGCTCATTGCAAGCGCAGTTGTTTAAGTGACCACTACGCCATAATTATTTCTTTTTTCGAATCAGCGAAGGGCCCACTACGCATCCGTAGGGCTACACGCGAACCTACGCAGCTGTTTCAAGGTAGATGTAACTGGTAGCGAGAGAGAGAGAAATAATTTAATGATGAACTGGGGATGAACTGTTAGCGAAGCTTCCATAGAAGCCCATACGTTCAAAAAATGGTGGCTCATCAGCTGCTCATGGGGCTTAGCGCCATCTGTGTGAGGAGGGAACAGTTCCGGCGGAATAAAAAAATAAAGCGAATGTGACGCAAAAGCTGGTAAACAAGTGACGGCATTTTGCTGGCACTAGCGCGAGATTTGATCTCAAATTAGTGTTCGCATTCCCCTGATCGCTAAGGACTCGCGCTAAGGTGATAGCCGGCGAGCTCTTCACGAGGGCGCTTCAAATCACTGCCAGCTAAATTATTCTCGACTCATGACTACATAGTGATGTTTAAGTGTACTACCGTTCCATTCGCCTCTGCTTCACTAGGAAACTTGTTCCTGGAACTTTTATTCGGTGTTCGTGGCACCTTCCGCAGATGGAAAAATTACACCATCTCCCGCTAAAGGGAACCATGTGTAGATGTGAAGCAGCGGGCGCTAACGCTTACACTGGCGGCGGCGTTGACGCTGACGCTCATCGCAGCGTTGCGCAGGAGAGAAAAATGGGGAGGCGCAAAGCAGGCAGTGATGGGGCAGTGTTTCCTACTGGAACATGCCAATCGCTGCTAATGGGCAATGAGAGACAGAAGACTCCGACTGGACACAGAGACCCGCACTCCGCTTTTAGTTAACGCGCACGCTGCGAATTTTTATTGTTCAACAACGCACAGGAGAAATCTTCCACCGGCACCACCTTGGAGGTCAGGATCCATTGCCATATATACGGGATGGCCAGTGAACGGTTGTGCAGCGCGAGCAGTCGGTTTTTTCAACCAAGAAACTCGCTAGCAGACGCTGCCTGCGTCGGCATCGCGAGGCGAGAGAGGGGGAAGCGGAGGAGAGGAGAGAGAGGGGGGTGACACGCATGCGCAGTGGGGAGGTGTGAACGCCGTGGGCAGGGATGCGTAGAGGAGAGAGGGGGGGAGCGTAGGAGAGGAGAGAGAGGGGGGGACGCGCATGCGCAGGGGGGAGTTAGACGCCGCGGGCAGGGATGGAGAGAGGGGGGGAGTGTAAGAGGGGAGAGAGGAAGGGAGGCGCATGCGCAGTGAGGGTGTGGTTGCCGTGGGGAGGGATGCCTAGAGGAGAGAGAGGGGGAGAGGAGGTTTTTTATTTTTATTTTTTCTTTAACTGTTCGCGCATGCGCAGTAAGGGTGGGCACGCGGCACACCACCACCACCACCACCACCACCACCACCACCACCGGATTAAGCTTCGCCATAAGATGCTTCACATCTAATAAAGCAAGCAGCAGTGTACCTTTCATATTTGCAGCAATGCTTATTTGCTTCGCACATACGCAGGTTCTTTAGTGTGACATTTCTTGTGTTCTTCAGTTCTAACAAAAAGAAATGACGCCTAGTCATGCGAATATTATGACACTTCAGTTTTATTCAATGGTCTCAATAACTTAATTTTATTACAGTGCACAAGATGAGCACCAAGTGAATAAGCGCAAAAAGTGTGCGGACACTACATGCGCTTTGTTTAGCCTTATGTTTCGATAAATTACCGTTACGTATGCGAATGCAGGTATATGAATTGTAGCGCGATATATAACTTAGCGATGTGCTCACCCATAACACGAATAATAGTAGGTACTGCGTGTTCAAGAAGGACACCGGGTAGAACGAATACTGATGCACGAAAGTCCAGTGAGCACAGTCCTCCGAACCGTTGGCCTAGCTTCTTATCTAGAAGACATGGGTCGCCAGGCATACGCGTGTTGCTACTGTATCCTTGCACAGCACACCGTTTCCGCAGGTACCGGGGCAAGCACTCGGGGTTAAATGTTATCCGCATGGTCCCGCTGCCAGTTGGACACTGTACTCAAACATTCACCAACAATGAAACGCACGTCACAACTTCGCGCACAGCAAAACTTAAATTTTCCCCATAATAATTCAGAGAGTGGAATCAAGTGCGGAACACTAGAACAGGTCGCAAACAAACATCGTTGCTTTGTGGCAGAACACCTGCTTGCCACGTAGAAGGCCTGGGTTCGATTCTCACTCGTACCCGATAATTCTTATTAGTTATTTTATTTGCATCTTTCTCAATTTTTCGGTCACGACAAGATAATTTTTCCCTTTAAACCAACGACGCCGACGCTGACACCTACACTGACGCCGAAATTTCTGCTAAACGAGATCCTTAACGCTTTCGCGTTAAAATGTTTCATGGGTGCTTACATGCAGCTGTGAGCAAACAGTCCCCATTTATATTGCCAGGAGGCTCCGGCCGTAATTGAGAAGGCCGCCAAACACACAAAGACTTCAATGTTCATAAGTTGGGCCCAGACATACAAATCATCATAGTCAAAAGATAACAGTGACATTTCGTAAGTCATCACAAATTTGATGGTTTCGTGAAACTCGTCGGCTTTAATGCGCGCGTCGTGGTCAACCCCAGTGTTGACCCTGGTGCTCGTGTACGTTTTGAAATGCGCACTGCGTTTTGCGTCGTACAAGTAACTAATCAGAGTAAAACATTGCAATACCCTCGAGGAGGTGATTTTAGCAACCTTATTGAGAACAGCGGCAAAATCGTGGTCGTGACCTAAGCCACCCCCGAGGAGGTGGATCCGATAAGCTGAGGTGTAGCTTGCGCCACACAATACTACGTGCCAGAATTAGGGGTATGCGAATATTGGAACTCTAGAATGTTTTACAATAGTGTTTGCTAATCGATTCTTTTCGATTCGCGTCGTAATTTTATTCTTCCAAGTATTCGAACTTCAGGTAAGTAATAATCACGGTGTAGTGAAAATACACAAAACAGACACACAGAAACACACACCACAGGCGCTCTATTATTAGCAAGCACCTACTAGCTCAAGAACAAGTCCTTCTGCAGTACGTTTCCAGAGAGTACGTACAGCGGTTTATAACAACCGAACAAAGATATAACGAAGAAAACGTTGCAGCGGGCTTGATCTTGCGTTTTGGGGGTGCCGACGTGCCAAGTGCTATACTCGGGGACAACTTTCTGTGGCAATGAAGGAAAAGCTACGGGGGCGGAGCTAACTGCTCTGTGTTACTGCGCCAAAGTAGTCCCCGATAAACTTGTTTCGGTTTCAGTTTCGGCGTGACAGATGCGTATTTCCTGCAGTTCATTTCTTCGAATGTGCTCCTTGGTTGGTTGCGATGAACCAGGACTACCGAGCGTGCATGCATATTGACGTTTCGTTCCCTACGCTTAATTTGTCTGTGTCATTCTGTGTCATCCAGAAATGACGCGAATATTTTCAGCGCTGCAGTTTTTAGGGCATGCACGGATATGTAAACTCATCTAGAGCTGAAAACTGACGCGTGTAGCGTGCTTACATAGCGCGGGCGCGGTATACCGAGGAGGAACTCGCACATCCTGCGGCGCGAAGTGAAATTCAGTTTGGATCCCGTTGAGTTATGCTGGCATGAAAAGGCATCGGCGGCCCACTGCCCACACGCTCCGCGGCTCAAAAAACGTATAGCGGTGACCTCGCGCCGCTGCAGAACCCACGAATCCTGTGCTCAATCCGAACTGCTGCTCGCTTCCGTCTCCTTCATTAAAACCGTACGGGCATGCGGTCATTTCTCACGATACTGCATGGCGCCGGTTATGTACACCTCAGGATAGCAATCGTATGTTGCACTTGTTAGGTTACTTACTTAGAACAGGAATGCGTGTAAACCCCTGCACGTCTGTATAAAGTCATGCTTTCTGAACATCTACACAATTAGCGCTGGTTCTAAAGTTCAAAAATAAATGGTGACCTACCATTTCGCCAGCAGTAATTGGTTTCTGACATCGTAAAGCACATTTCATTAGCTAACTTTGTCCAACGCCAACATTCTGAGCCATACTCAGCCTGGTGATTACACCATCCCTCTTCCCTCCACATTACAATTTGGATTTTCGTGGCTGCGGCCGGTATTCACACACACTATTCCTGAACCAGCAAGGAAACCCCTTGAACACTTAGGGGCTACCACGGCCTGTGGCAGAGGGTTTTAAATCTGGACACGGCGAGTATTTGTCAGGAGGAATAAATTGTGCTGCGTGATAAATTGCAGCAGCTAAAACAAGGTGGGCTGTTGTATATTTCCTGCATAACCAGCTGGCTAAAATCTAAAAGTCCCCTCAAGTAGTAATGCACACACACACCAGTCACAGGAATAAACCTTTTGTCACGTGGTTTATTCACGTCTAAACGTACTGGAAGGACGAGGAACGTGAGGAGGCCGAAATCCAAGCAAGCGCAAGCTCGGGTCGCGTGTCTGTCACTAACGCTGGGGCTTGCTTTCATGGCTGCTTCGTCGTCGTCTCGCACTGATCACTACATTGGCCCCCGGTGAAGAGCGTAGCCATCCTGGCGACTTAAGGCGCAGTCAGTATAGCGGGGTCATAATAGGGCTTGAGGCGACTCACATGAACGATTTCCCTACCACGACGACGTAAGTCATCGGATGTTATCAAAGGCTCAATATCATAATTGACTGGTGACGTACGGGTGAGAATGCGGTAGGGCCCGTGGTATCGGGCCAGTAATTTCGACGAAAGGCCAGCAGTACTCGATGGAATCCAAAGCCAAACGAGGGCACCAGTCGTGAAAGTAGGAAGAGGTCAGTCGTTGTCGTGCCTTAGCTTCTGGTGGCCTTGGTCCTCGGTTGTCAGTGAACGGGCCAATTTTCTGCAATCTTCGGCGTACCTGGCAACATCCGAAATTGCAGTGTATTCAGATGAGTCGGGCGTGTAGGGGAAGCATAGTGTCCAGCGTGCAGGATGGTTCGCGTCCGTACAAGAGAAAGAAAGGCGAAAAACCTGTGGTCGCGTGCGTAGCGGTGTTGTACGCGTACGTGACGAATGGAAGGACGGTGTCCCAGTTGGTCTGGTCTGATGCGGTGTACATTGTCAACATATCACCGAGAGTGCGATTAAATCGTTCTGTGAGGCCATTCGTCTGCGGATGATATGCTGTCGTCATGCGATGAACGATGTTGCACTGAACGAGCAAGGCTTGAATAGCGTCAGACAGGAAAACACGGCCTCTGTCGCTCAGAAGTTTACGGGGAGCACCGTGGCGAAGGACAAAGTTGCTTAAGATGAAAAACGCAACTTCTCTTGCAGTTGCTGTGGGCAGTGCTGCCGTCTCTGCGTAACGCGTGAGGTGGTCCACGCCGACAATGATCCACCTATTTCCAGAAGAAGACGAGGGAAGCGGTCCGTATAAGTCGATACCGACGCGGTCAAATGGACGCGCCGGACAACGCAGAGGCTGAAGTGTGCCGGCTGGGCGTTGAGGTGGAGCTTTTCGCCGCTGACATGCAGTACAAGCACGTACGTACTTGTAAACAAATGTGTACATGCCGCGCCAGTAGTACCGCTTACGCAGGCGGTTGTACGTTTTGAGAGCGCCGGCGTGAGCGCTTTGCGGGTCGTTGTGGAAAGCAGTACAGATTTCCGAGCGCATGTGGTTGGGTATCACCAGGAGCCACCTCCGACCTTCAGACACGTAATTCCGCCGATAGAGGAGGTCGTCTCGAATAGCGAAATGCATGGCTTGACGGCGGATGGTTCTTGAGGCCGGATGAGCTGATGGATCAGTCAGAAAGTCGAGGAGTTGGGAAATCCACGCATCTTTGCGTTGCTCCGATGACATGCGCGCGAAGTCAATTGGTGTCAAGACAGCTGAAGAAGCCGACGAGGAAGCTGGGTCAGCCGGCAGCGGCGAGCCGGATAGCGCATCAGCGTCCGAGTGCTTGCGGCCGGATCGGTACACAACACGAATGTCGTATTCCTGCAGGAGAAGCGCCCAACGACCGAGGCGTCCTGACGGATCTTTCAGAGATGACAGCCAACATAGAGCGTGGTGGTCCGTGACGACTTCGAAAGGAAGGCCATAAAGGTACGGGCGAAACTTGGCCAAAGCCCAGATAATGGCGAAGCACTCTTTCTTGGTGACGGAATAATTACACTCGGCTTTCTTGAGGGTTCGACTCGCGTAAGCAACCACGTATTCTTCGTATCCTGGTTTTCGTTGAGCCAATACTGCTCCAAGACCGACACCACTGGCGTCGGTATGGATCTCCGTAGGCGCATCAGGGTCAAAGTGACGAAGTATCGGAGGCGATGTTAATAAGCGCCGTAGCGTGATAAATGATTCGTCGCACTCTGGTGACCAAGCAGAGATGCCTTTGGAGGCTGTCAGTAGATTGGTAAGAGGCGCGATGATAGAAGCGAAGTCGCGCACAAATCGACGAAAATAGGAGCACAGCCCGATAAAACTTCGAAGCGTCTTTATGGAATTGGGCTTCGGATATTCGGCTACGGCGCGGAGTTTCGCAGGGGTCCGGGAGAACACCCTCCTTGCATACGACGTGACCCAGAATAGTGAGCTGACGTGCGGCAAAATGGCACTTCTTGATGTTAAGTTGAAGGCCAGCAGAGGTGAGACACGTGAGAATTGCACGAAGACGAACAAGGTGAGTCGGAAAGTCGCGAGAAAAAAACGACGATATCGTCAAGGTAGCAGAGGCAGGTATTCCACTTGTAGCCGCGAAGGATGGTGTCCATCATCCGTTCGAAAGTAGCTGGGGCGTTGCAGAGTCCGAACGGCATGACGTTAAACTCGTACAGCCCATCAGGCGTGAGGAATGCAGTCTTTGATCGGTCATGGTCAGCCATTGGAACTTGCCAATAACCCGAGCGTAAATCCAAAGACGAGAAATATTCCGCTCCTTGCAAGCAATCGAGAGCATCGTCTACGCGTGGCAACGGGTATACATCCTTCCGAGTTATGTTATTGAGCCGGCGGTAGTCGACACAGAATCTGATGGACCCATCCTTTTTGCGCACAAACACAACAGGGGACGACCAGGGGCTCTGGAATGGCTGGATGACACCACGCTTGAGCATATCATCGACTTGTTCGTTGATAATACGTCGCTCTTCCGCTGAAACTCGATATGGTCGTTGGCGTAAGGGAGCATGAGAACCGGTGTCGATGTGGTGCGTGATGCTCGCTGTGCGACCCAAAGATGGTTGAGCGCAATCAAAGGAACAGCGGAACTCTCGAAGAAGGGCCAAGAGTTCGCGTCGTTGTGTCGGCGATAGTTCAGAGGCAACAGAAGGGTGGAAGGAGTCTGGAGCGGGAGGTGTGGCCACAGGTGGTGTCATGGCATTAAGCTGAAGGTGAGGTTGGTTTTCAGCAGACTCCAGAGAGCGCAGGAGGTCAACGTCTTGTATGTTGCCCAAACATTCGCCGTGAAGTAAAGTAACTGACGACGTTAGCGAGTTTGCAATTAGCATGATTGTAGCATCCGATTGAACGGTCAGTACGGCAAAGGGCAGTTGTAGGCCGCGGCGGCGGAGAAATGCCTCCGACGGGGTGAACAGAACAGTTCCGTCTGAAGCGGCCGTACAGGTCAGGGCTACAAGGGTGGATGTTTTCGGCGCT
>JALIZH010010314.1:0-112895 GCA_030522465.1 Rhipicephalus appendiculatus | reverse complement strand
TGTTCGTGAGGCAATATATATTCGTGTGCTTCGGATTAAATATAAGAACCACTGTAACTAATTGCTGTCGAATGCAGGGTATAGCTCGAACAAGGTTTAAAAATTGCCACATATCATCACACTGTGTTCTAGAAATTTAGTTCACCCATTTCATCAATTGCGAAAAGTGCGCATGCACAGCTCTATTTAACGACAAAATGGACATTTCCAGAAATTCCCGCGCGCCACCTACGGCGGCCGCAAAGCGTCATGGGAAGCCGGAGCGCCGGCGGAGTGTCGTCTGCTAGCGGAAGCGTTGGCTCACCTCGTTTCCAGCGTGCGGGCGTAGTAGCGCGTCGTTGCACGAATATCGCACGTGATAACCCTGCTTCAGTCTGCACTCACAGAAGAGGCAAAACCCAGAGCAACATGGATGATAGCCAGCAAACAGTAAGTATCCTTGACTTATTATTGACACGGGGAAATGGTCACGTATATACCCGCGAAAAAGGCCCATTGAATTAGAAACTCTATACGGCTTTCGCGGCGAGTCCCGTGTGTTTTTTTGATCGTATTTCCAAGTAGCGGAAGCTTCCCTCGCTTTTTTTATGGTCAGCATGACAATAAAAACATTATTAGTACTTTTCGTTGGGCACTGTCGCTCGTGATATGTTCCGCGCGGTACGCAGGACCATGGCACTTCGCGCATGATAATCGATGTCAAAATCGCACCCTTGTAAATGGGTTCGAGCCCAACTACGCTTCAGATGCTGCGTGTTGGAAACTTTGCACTTGGGACGCTGAGAGTAGTAAAATCCAGCTACCAACACGCCCAAATGAGCGGACATCAAGTGAGTGCTGTCGGGTGGGGATGAAGATCGCGTAATCGCGACACAGTGTCGCACTGCATGAAGCGAGAATATTCTGCTCATTTGACTTCCTTGTATTTGTTTTCGAACAACGTAAAACATGCTGTCTCTGTGTTGTGCCTGTTTTCTCGACCGTGAGTTGGAAATTAACTCAAAAAATTTTGGACCTGATTGCGCAAAAGGTCGTGACTGCCTAGTTAACAATGTTAAGGAATATATCACAGAATGAGCGTTCGTGTGCATAATTTACACAATATTCCATTTTACTGTTTGCACTCCCTTGTTTCATTATGCTCATTTAGTGATTTGTCGTTTGGATGCAGATGCCCCTCGGCTGCCGAAAACATACAGCTGTTCCTGTCGCTTTTACCAAAAGGGCAATGGACAAAACAACTCAAGTTCTTGCCACAGGCGTATTGCCACGCCTCTAGGTTATGTTGAATAACAAGCAAATCCGATTCAACATAATCAAGCAGCAAACAGCGAAATAAACACTACGTAAAGTGCAATAAAAACTCGCAGGGCTTCTTATGCATTCGCCCGAGACGACTTGAAGGCGAAAGCAGTCTTCTTTTTCTGCAGCCGACGTATTGGTCCTTCCCGCACCCCTTGCGAAAGTTTTCTGCACCTAACGTGGTTTTGCACTGGTTCTATGACCGGAAGCGTTCCAAACTTTCAGCACCCTACCTGGTTTTGCTAGGCCTCCGTGATCGGCCCACCGATCACGGGAGGCCGTGCAAAGCGACGATGTCGTGTGATGACGTGATCATGAAACGTCATGATGACCTCACACATTCTGATGATCTGCACTGTCACGACGACGTCATATGGTGACGCCATCACGTGGTGATTTTTGCATCACTCTCGTTGACGCCGCCGCCGCGGGACGCCAAAGCCACCGACGGTCAACTTTTGTGTTTTTAGGTGAAAACTTTATAGATGCCTCATCAAACGTGAAACTTGACCGTCGACGTCCCGCGTCGGTGGTGTCGAGTGATGCGAAAATTCATCATCACGTGATGATGACACCATATATCACGTCAAAGATCGCCAAAAATTGTGACGCCATTAAGACATCACGTGACTTCACATGATCGCGTCATCACATAACATCCTATTTTGGTCAAAGGTGGTCTTATCACGCAGGCAATGCAAATTCATGAGGTACCTCCGATCTTCGAGGCAGTGCAAAACCTCGTTAGGTGCAGCAAGCTTTCGAAGGGTGGTGTAATGGTGGCGGGCATGGGCGTCGGCAGGGGGGTGCAAAAGCGGCACTTGCCCCCCTCAAGTCACACCAGCACTTGCCGCCCACACAAGCTACACTAGTGCTCTCCCCCTCCCCCAGCCGCGATGCAAGACGGGTTAGCACACAGGACAAAATCCTGCTGACACTCATGGACTGCCGCAGCAGGATTATTACATAGACTAATAAGAAAAAGAAGATGGCTTTCGCCTTCGAGTCTCAGATTTTAACAGAGCATCTAAGGCTCTCGCCTTTATAAATTCGCGTAGCTACACGGCATGCTTCATGTGTAAGGTCCCAGCCCTGTAATCACAGTGAATTAGAACACAAGCATCTTAACAAAGGTCCAAACTTAGCTGCAGCATCACGAAAATTCAAGTCCTGAAGTAGCACCGAGCAATGAAACGAAACATCCGGTGCCTTTCGCGTGTTATCGCATCCAAGAACAGAACAGGTCTATCCGCCGCTTTCCTTCTTCTTCAGCATGTTCAGTGATGATTCTGGCTATTTAGGAAGAACGACACATTCTAGTTTGCGTTCATGAAAGTCGGAGCGCTCATAAGTAGCCATTTCTTCACAACAGCAGCACCTTACACCATCCAAAACCATTCACGGCGCGCGACGAAAGCAAGCGAAACCGCAAAAGCGTCTGCTCGGCCCGCCCGGCGCTCCGCTCTCCCATAATGCCCCAGCGCCGATCCACCAGGGGAAGGCGCAGCGCTGCGATTTCTGGAAAGGTCCATTTTCATGAGGAAAAGATCTTCGAAAGTAGAACGTGAAATAGATGAGCTCATTAAAAAAAGCAGCTGATAAGTGTGTCAGCTGTTCTTCTTTGGCGTTACAAAAAAGTGCGATTTTTTTCGAGGTGTATTGAGAGGTGAATGGTTTGGCTGCCGTTTCAGCAGACGACTTTTACAAGCTTTTGTCAAAAGTACGACTTCGTGAACAGGTGGGACACACCACAGAAGTTGCGGAACGTTCTGGTCTACCTTTGTGATATCGTGAAAATCTGGGACATACTCACTCCGCAGCTTGGTCATATTCTCGGTACCTCCGTAGTTCGCGCTGAAGCAGCGAAGAAGCTGGCTGAACGCCATCAACTGCCACGTGAATCATACACTCGTACATTCACGATGTTCTTGCATTGTGCAAGCGTGTAAACTCTACCATGTGCGAGACGGACCAAATATGCCATATTATTAAACGCATAAATGCAATCGCCTAAGACACCCTTGCTACCCAAAATCATGCCACCACTCTGGATGTGATCACCATTTGCCAGCGACTTGAGGAATTCCAGTCTCTTTGCCATCTGGTAGCATACCTCGAACATTCGTCTTCCTGCGGCCCCCGACTTACGTACGCCATGCGTGACGTCGTTCGTTAAATGCTTCATGGGTGTTCTTCCTGTGCTCCGTAATTTCGTCTACCTTGTCCTCCAACCAACTTGCGGGACATCATTAGAGAATAGATAGCGCCCGCGTCACGCCTAACGTGTTCTGACGGTCCCTGCGCTCGTGAGGTGACAACGTACGCCGACGTTGCGGTGCTCCCTGCAGTCATCGCCGTATCTCTACCTACACCAGGACACCACGCACCAGTGGCACCGCTGACTCCGCCGATGCGCGTACAGCTGTACTACACCCCACGTGCCGCGTCCTCCTCAACCCATATGTTCCTACTGCGTCTATCGAGGACATACCTCTCGATTTTGCCGATGAGTGCCAACTGTACGAGCAACGCGGCTACGCTCCCGATGAACGCCCCGGCATCCGTCCAACCACGAGCTACCAACGGACGTTCGCGGTTCACCCTTTTCTCCTGACTATGTTGAGGTGCCGGTGAATTTCCGTGAGTCTAACCGCAATTCACCTTCTCTACGTTGCCGTTTGGTGTCGCCTCTGCGGCCCGCCTCCTAAAACCCCTGAATCTTCGCGAAGTACCGACACTCTCCTGCTCTGCTCTCGTTTATCATCGGTCTCCTCTCCTTCGCACTCTCTTTTCGAACGTGGCGCCACCTGCCTTTCTCCTGCGTAGCAGAACGCCCTTTCGCGGAGAGAGCGCTTGCTGCAAGGCAGCGCGCTGAGAGAATTACCTCCAGCCATCTAACTCAAGCTAAAATGATCTATACTAGTGAAACGTTCGCCCACGACATCTCTGTGTTGTGCTGCATAGGATATACAATATCTGCAGATAGCTATCACAATGACTGTCTGTGGAAGCAATAGCTCGCATTGACGCTGTCGAAGCTGGACGACGATGTCGCCGACGGTAAATTTAGCGTTTAATGAGGCATCTTAGGCTTTCGCCTTAATAATGGGCCTGAAGGCGTACATCATTTCTTTTTCATACATTCCACCAGCTGTGGTTGTTTAGTTAAGTGTTCAGACGCACCAACCATATTTCGCAAGAGCGCCTAGTGGACGTATCTGACATTCGAACTATATCGCTGAAAGAAAGAGCAAGCGAATGAATGAACTAGCGTGCCACAGTAAGCGACTCCATTTTGAGAGCTGCACTCACGGATACAAACCTTCACACGAAATAGCGAGCAAACCGTCACTCGAAATGGCACGTATACGTGACGTACCAAGACGATGAACGCACCCAACGACTCGGTAGGCCATGCACACTTTGCATAGCTACCCTCGCATCACAAGTCCCCCCGGCTGATCGGTCAACGTAAGAGAGCCAGAGAACGCAATTTGCTCTGAAATATACGAGCACGCAAGAAAAACCAACGGAGAGTACAAATCTGAATGAGAGTTTTCGCACTCCAGTTTTGTTTACTGAAAACAGCAGCGCGGAATCTCTGAAGTTTCGCAGTCACACTGTCGATCGTCCGTCCGCGTGCATGCTAAGCGCATGAACCAATTCTGCCAACTCAAACTAGTCGGCGCATCACATCGAGCAGAAAACTTACGCATGTATTGTTGACAAAAAAAAAAAAAAAACAGACCCCATAGATGCGTTAACGAGACGTGAGAGAGATGGCGACGTTCTGCACAATTACCTGTGACATGCATGTCTACGGCGTTAGAGCGGGTATCGAAATACGCGAACCTCGACGCATACTCATGGTGAGAGACTCGCAACTTACCTCTCAAAGTCGAGTCGAAAATGTCGGCCTGAAGTGCTCACTTCCGATTCTATGCAACCACGTCTTTTGTTGCAGCTCGTTGGGCTTAACGGACAGTATCACGAAGAGCTTTTGGCCGTAATTGTACTTTTTCTGACATAAGAAGGCACAACAGCCACGCATGGCAACCAACAGCGTCATCAGTCTTGGGTGAAAAGTATTTCACAGCACTACGCACACGGAAGGACAAGTGCGTATCTGTAAAGCACATGAACTGCACACCAGCAAGTCCGCGCTACGAGAGCATAGGTGGTAGTCGAAAGCGACGGTAAACAAACAAACGCAGCGCGCGGTGCCACGTGACGGCATCTGGCCAATACCGACGCGGCGTCAGCCTCGGAGAGGTCAGCCGTCGCGGCGTCAGCCGTCGGAGGAGGGAGAAAAGAGAGGAGGCGCGCTTTTCCCCCACATATACCACTACTTTACGTAGTTTCAGGAGCTTTAACACCTCCCATGTCATGAACGCCCACTCAGAAAACTCCCCGATGCACTTCAGGAGGGAAATATGCATCCGCCGGACAGCCAACAATTCCTGCTGAGCCACTATCGAACTTGTTACTAGTGTTAGTTGAAGGTGTACGCATCGAAGCTCTCGTGGCCACTGGCGCTGCCATTTCCGTTAATCACGCTGACTTTTGTTATCGTCTTTGAAAAGCCACCACGCCGTACTCAGGCGCGTCTCTCCGTGCAACGACGAACGCCACAATTTATCGACTCTCACAGTGTATGGTTCGTGTTTTCATAGATATTATTCGTTATCAATTGCCTTTGCGGTATTTCGTGAGTGCACGGACGAACTCATTTTGGGGTTGGATCTTTTGTCGTCAGTGTCCGCTCCTATATCTTGTCGTCAGTGCATAATGCATATGAACGCCCGGATTATTCTTTGCCACAACACGAAGGGCGTAATCGCCTCTTCAACACCTCACACTAGGTTCCTTGACCACCCAAGGTAGAAATTAAACTGTCAATTCCGGCAATATTGTGGATGGTGACGCGCTCATTCTACCTTACGGCCACACCCTATGTTGAGGCATTGTCATTATTCCTAGCCTTATGCGCTTACCTGTCGGGTTGGCCGCTTCGGTACTGCGTTAAATCACAATCCTGATCCGCATCTGCGGCCCCGTGGATCAACAGTCCCTTGTGCCGTTGAAACTCATCCGGTTGCGATTGCTGACCTTCCGACTGTAGTACTAAAGCCAAGCTCGTCGGCACTTAATACCTCTTCCACACCTCTGTCGGCAACCATGAGCTTTGACCTTGACCTTCCGGTAGAGGTAACTGCCGTATGCTGATCTCAGCGTGTATACGTTCGAGTGTGCGCGCATGGAACTTTGCTTGGACGTTGAATGCAGCTCTCATCTGCGGTTGCGCTAACATGCTTTTCGACAAAACGTGCCAGATAGACGTTCTGATTCTGGGCAACACATAACAAACGAATTAACTACCTTCTGCTAGATTGTCGCGAGCACTGAGAGATAGAAATCTGTATTTCTAAACAAGGTGATCAAAAGACAGGCCACCGGATACAGGTATAAAGTAAGAGCACCACACTACGATTTTCAAGTGTTGTGTAGCGGTAGTGCCTCATCTTCCCCATGTGGTGTGCATCGTCGGGGTGGGTTAGAGCCTTGCGCACTCGTAGCGTTCCTATGCGATTGTCCTCATTACAGCTCCTAGAGGCAACGACTTTCGGCAACGTTAGCAAGGCTCGATGACCGGCCGCTTTCCGAGCAGTCAATTTTGGAGTACAGGAACATTCGAGCTTCAAACCAGAAAGTGACGAAGGCGCTGCTGAGGTTTCTGCGGTCAACCGGACTTGCCAAACGACTATGACAGTCCCGTGCTTGAGGGTGTGCGAGTTTTCTTGTCTTCTTTTTCATCACTTCCTCTTTTCTTTTTCCCTCCTTAGCTTTCTATCCCCCCTTACTCCTTCCCCAGTGCAGGGTAGCAAACCGGTAATTTTCTCCTGGTGAACATCCCTGCCTTTCACTAAACTTTTCTCTCTCTCGTGGTTTTTGTTCTTTCTTTTAAACACGAAATTGTTTAATGCCGGGATCCACCAAGACTTCACTCACGTTTGTCCGTCACGGATATGACGTTGTAAAGTTTACACGAAAACATGACAAAGAAAAAAAACTAGAACAAAAAGTTCGGTCGCCGGGAATCGAGCCCACGACCTCTTGCTCCGTAGCACGCGGCTTCAAGCGACTGGGCCTCATATTGTGCATTCCCCACCATGTTAACGGTGAGCTATTTACACACACTAAATACCGCTCGGGGTACGCGGGGGCTCGGAGGCACTAAGCGTGCTGTCGTAATCAGCGAAATGACGCCCAATGTGGGAAGGACACGTTTAAAGGTTCTTGCCCCGCTCATTGCAATGCGCGGGCTCCTGTACTTTGCGCTACGGGGCGTGGTCGCCTGTGCACAAGTGGTTATATTGTGAGATAACTGTAGATTGTACGTGTAGTGCTTTGGAAGGACTGACAGCTGGACAAGTTGGTATGAATTCATACTAATGAAACGGCGCCGTAATGTTTGCGTAATGACCGTAATGTTTGCGTGAAGTTACAGAGCATACGAAGGTGACTTCGCTCGCTGCATCGGCCGCGTTGGCGAAAAGAGCGCACTGATCAAACACAAAGAAGCAACAAATGTGACCGTTGTTAGTTCGCGCACGTCCTGCGTATATTTGTGCGTTCATTTCATACGTCCGTCGTGTTAAAGCAACGCGCTTGAAACGTCGATCTGTTAAAATTGTTAATTGGCGCTCGTCCTGTGTGTGTTCTTTTCGTGTGTCCTTTGTGCTTAAGCAGAGCAGTGCTAGTTTTGAACTGCTTGCTGCTCTTCGCGTGACATTCCAATTCGTTGCTATGTCATTTATTGCTTCACCCTTGCGGCGAAACTGGGAGTTTTTATATGCTTGTGGATGTCATCTTTGCTCGGACTGCACGACATGCTGTCTCCAGGTATATGCTCACAACTTAATCTACCACAACGGTTCAATCATAATTATCAGATTCAGTCGTCGGAATGGAGATGTACCAGTATAGACGGAAACGTGAATGCATCCAGGTGAAATGGTGCTATAGCCGCCAAACACATACAGACATTGTACAAGGTCTCGTATATCACTGCGCAATAAACGCTAAAGTACCTCTGTGAAGACCCGTTTAACTTTCGTGTTTTACCGATTCCTACGACGGAGGGGTGGTTCATGAACCCCTTTAACTACTTCAAATACCACAAAGGTTTAACCATGATCATCCCCGTTATATGTCGGGATGGAGATGTGCCAGAAGGTTTCAAAATGGATCTCCATGAAACGGTGCTAGAGCCGCCATACACAACTAGACAGTGTGCAAACTCTCGTATATCAAAAAAAGGTAACTAATCAAGTACTTATCTGATGACGCGTTTTGATTTCGTGTTGTAACGATTTCTATGACGGAGGGATTACCGATGCTTTTTTTTAAAAATAATTCTGCGTAACAATACTGTTACGGAGGAATGAAGTGGACGAAGACGGAGAGCCAGAGTCCGATAGGCGTGAGTGTGTGTTGGTCAGCCATCTTGATTCTTGCCGGTGTCTTTTCCTGTACGATATACGCTCCTACCCCGTAACATATTGGTGGAGGTGCTGGGTACAACAGCAAGCAACGGAGCACCGCAGCGGACGTCGCATCGCTTTCCCAGCCATGACTAACGTTGAGCCCTCCGCGTCAACGTCAACGTCTCCATCAACCGCGCCATCGCCACCGTACGTTTTCGTACCGCCCAAGGATCCCGGTACATTCTGCGGGACCGATGACGTCGACGTTGAAGATTGGTTGGCCATGTTTGAACGCGTGAGTGTACCTAACAGGTGGGATCCCACGCTTCAGCTGGCCAACGTGTTGTTCTACTTGTGAGGCACTGCGAAGGTGTGGTATGAAAACAACGAGGAAGAACTCACCAGCTGGGACGTATGCAAATAAAGGTTACCAGAGGTATTTGGCAAAACCCGCCGGCGGCAAGATCGTCGAAAAAAAAAGGAACTGGGCTGCCGCGCCCAATCTTCCACAGATTGCTACCTCTCTTACATCTAGGACGTGCTGGCTCTTTGCCGTAAGGCCGATAGCGACATGAAGGAAGGTGAGAAGGTCGGGCACGTGCTGAAGGGGATTGCCGACGACGCATTTAATGTCCTCATGTGTAAGGGCTGTTTCACCGGGGACGCGATCATCAAGGAGTGTCGTCAGTTTCAACAAGCAAAAAGCCGCCGCATTCTGCCGTCGTTTGCCAGACTACCGAACACTTCTGCAACGTCGATGTGTGAAGACCAGTCGGCGCGGCAGCGTTACTCCACCTTCCAAAGAACTGACACGAGTTGTTCGTCGTGAACTGGAAGCGATGGCGCCCGCAGCATTCTCCTCGCGCAGCTCCGATGCCGGCCCTGTTTCAGTTCCTCTCATGCAAGCCATCGTGCGGCAGGAACTCAAAAATATTGGAGTAACGTCCGTGTGTTCTGTCGCCATCCCAAGAGTTAGCGACCGACCCTCTGCTACAGTCTCCCCAAGCCGACGGTTCCCTCCACGTTACGGCAACCCGACTGGAGTGGAGAACTGCGGACGACCGCCAAATATGCTTCACCTGCCACCGCGTCTGGGCATATTTCACGCTACTGCCGCAGCTCATGGTCCTCAGCACCTCGCGCAACGACGAGTATGACCCGTTTCGACGGTAATGCCCGCCACTTTTCGCCCCCGCCTGAGTTCAACGTCGCCGACAATGCTGCTAGAAACACGTGGTGCAGTCGCTCACCTTCGCCACGTGGACACCAATCTCGTTCGCCGCCAGCACGTCGCCCATCGTCCCCTTCGCCGCAGCCACGTCGCCTATCGTCCCCCGTGGCTTTCGGCCGCGCCCCTTCGGAAAACTGAGAAATGGAGCCCCGGGGTGGTGGTTCTGCATTTACGACTACTGCAGCAAATCCTCTCTCTGTGCCCACAAGACGAAGTTTAATTGACGTTGAAATAGACGGCGTACCTGTCCAAGCCCTTGTCGACACTGAGCCAATGTATCGGTAATGAGCGCAGACCTACGTAGACGTTTAAAGAAAGTTCTTACACCATCAGCTACACCAGTGCTCCGTGGGCCGATGGCGGCATGCCGCCGGTTCTTGGAATGTGTTCTGCCCACATAAGTATAGTCGACCACCCTACATCAGTGCTCTTCGCTGTTATTGACCGCTGTTCCCATGACATCATCCTAGGATTGGACTTTCTGTCAACTCATTATGTCCTCATCGACTGCGCTACCGGCGTCCTTCAGCTAGAACTACCTCAGCTCGTCACTGAACCCAACACTACGCCGGCGCGTCTGTGCTCTCTGGAAGATGTGCGTCTCGCACTTCAGCCAGCCACCTACGTTGTTTTGACTGCACATCCACAGGTTCCTGACGGTGAATATCTCCTCTTTCCGCTCGTTGACGTTTCCTTGAGCCGGAACGTTGCCGTTCCACATACCCTGTGAATATCACCGACAACCGTACCTACCATCCACTTCTAAATTTCAGCTACTGCCCATTTGTCCTTCCCCGTGGCATGCTCTTGGCCAGCTTATCTACTGCTGATGAAATTGCAAACCTCACCGTTGTCACTGATTTACTTCCGCGTACCGTGGCAAACAGTTCCTCTTCTTCGCCGGATGATTTCTCGAAAATGATTGCACCCGACCTAGACCCAGCACAGGCAAATGACATCCGTCGCCTTCACGTGACCTACAGTGACATTTTTGATTTCGGTTACAGACCTCTCGGGCAAACCTCCATCGTTCAACATCGTATAAACACTGGTGAAGCCAGTCCTATTCGCCTGCGCCCCTATCGTGTCTCGCACACTGAGCGCAGAGTTATCCAGACGGAAGTGGACAAAATGCTCGGCAAAGGTTTCATTGAACCATCAGACAGTCCTTGGGCTTTCCCTGTAGTACTTGTAAAGAAAAAGGATGGTAGCTGGTGCTTTTGTATTGACTATCGCCATTTAAATAGGATCACGCGAAAAGACTTATACCCGCTACCACGAATCGATGACGCGTTGGACTGCCTTCACGCAGCTACATACTTCTCGTCTACTGATCTTCGGTCCGGCTACTGGCAGATTTCTGTCGACGCAATGGACCGCGAGACGGCTGCCTTCATAACGCCTGATAGCTTGTACCAGTTTAAAGTTATGCCCTTTGGCAGGGGCATAGCCAGGAATTTTTTCGGGGGGGCGGGGCACCTCCTTAATTTCGGGGAGGGCACCTCCTGAAATGGCCATTTTTCGCTATGTATGCCATGGCGAAAAAAAAAAATTCGGGGGGGGGGGGGGCACGTGCCCGGTGTGCCACCCCCTGGCTACGCCACTGCCCTTTGGCTTATGCATTGCTCCTCTCCTCTCTTTCTTTCTTTTAATCCCTTCACCCCTTCCCCCAGTGCAGGGTAGCAAACCGGACGCGTGTCTGGTTGACCTCCCTGTCTTTCATTACTTCCCTGCCTCCTCCTCCTCCTGCGACATTTTAACGGATGAGGGACTCTCTACTCCGAGGTTACAAGTGGTCCACTTGTCTTTGTTACCTCGACGACGTCATTGTCTTTTTTTCCAGCTTCGAGAGCCATCTCACCCGTCTCGCCGCCATTCTCGCAGTCTTCCGAAGAGCCGGGCTTCAACTGAATTCCAAGAAATGCCAGTTTTGCCGCCGTCAAATTACCGTGCTGGGCCATCTTGTAAACACTGATGGTGTCCAACCACATCCCGAAAAGGACCGCGCTGTCAGCAGCTTTCCCGTGCCCCGCTCAACTTCTGACGTACGGGGGCTTCGTCGGCCTAGGCTCGTACTTTCGTCGTTTCGTGAAAACTTCGCCGACGTTGCTAGGCCACTAACAGATCTGCTGAAGAAAGATACCACATTCTCATGGGGCCCTAAGCAGGTTCAAGCATTCACCTCCCTGATCGGCTTCCTGACTACTCCACCCATTCTCGCCCACTTTGACCCATTCGCTCCAACGGAAGTTCGCACTGATGCAAGCGGCCACGGTATCGGCGCAGTTCTCGTACAATACCAGCGCGGTAGAGAGGGCGTGATAGCTTACGCCAGCCGTCTGCTCTCACCTACCGAGAGAAATTATTCCATCTCCGAAAGAGTGTTTGGCTTTAGTTTGGGCTGTCGCCAAGTTCCGGCCATACTTATTTGGCCGCACGTTTTCAGTCGTTACGGACCACCACGCCCTCTGCTGGCTCACCTCTCTGAAAGACCCGACCGGACGTCTCGGCCGCTGGGCTCCAGAAATTTTCGTTTACCGTCATCTACAAGTCTGGACGCTTGCACAAGGACGCAGACTGTCTTTCTCGTTATCCGGTGGATACTCCGGATCCCGTTCCGCAAGACCCAGACAGCTGCGTCATGGCCTTTACTGACGTGAGCGATATGCACACCGAAAAACGGCGGGATGAATCACTGCGAGCTATCATCGACGCTGTCCAATCTGGCAGCACCGACGCCGCATTCCGTATGTTTGTGCTGCAAGACGGCATCCTCTATCGCCGTAATGTCAGCAACGAAGTCCCTGAGCTCCTACTGGTCCTTCCAAGTCATTTATGGCCTGTCATACTTGAGCAACTTCGCGATGCACCAACGGCCGGACATCTCGGAGTTTCGCGCACATACGACCGCGTACAACGCCGATTCTTCTGGCCTGGTCTATACCGCTCTGTGTGTCGTTATGTTGCTACTTGCGAGCTATGCCAACGTCGCAAAAGACCTCCTCTGCCACCAGCTGGATATCTTCATCCCATTGAGGTTCCCACCGAACCATTCTATCGCGTCGGTCTTGACCGGCTTGGCCCCTTTCCCGACGACGACTCCGGGAAATAAGTGGATCGCTGTCGCTACAGATTATGCGACACGTTACGCCATAACAATGGCTATGCCAACTAGTTACGCCACTGAAGTCGCGGATTTTCTTCTTCATGACATTAGCCTCCTCCACGGTGCACCTCGGCAGCTACTTACGGACCGCGGCCGCTCTTTCTTGTCGAGAGTTTTCGACGACCTCCTCCGATCTTGTGCCACAAAGCACAAGCTGTCCACCGCCTACCACCCTCAAACTAATGGTCTTACTGAACGTCTTAACCGAACGCTCACGGAGATGCTTTCGATGTACGACTCTTAAGATCATCGTGACTGGGACGCCACGCTGGCCTATGTGACTTTCGCGTACAATTGCTCTCGGCATGACACAGCGGGATTTTCGCCTTTGTATCTTTTATATGGTCGGGAGCCCACATTGCCGTTTGAATCAACTTGCCTGCCGTACCCTCTGCTACCATGTACGCTCGCGACACCATTGAACGGGCTTATCTGGCTCGTCAAGTCGCCCGGTCTCGTCTCTGCACATCGCAGGATAAGCAAAAAGACCGGTATGACCACTGGTACCGTGATATGACGTTTGCCCCAGGCGACTTGGTGCTCCTTTTGTCGCCATGCCGCCGTGTAGGCCTCTCCGAGAAACTCCTGTCCCGCTATGCAGGACCTTACCAAGTCGTACGTCAAGTTAGTGACGTGAACTACGACATTGCACCATTGCACTTGGATTCGTCGTCAAGTCCGCCACCTGTTGACACTGTGCATGTTTCGCGGATGAAACCGTACTTCGCTCGCCCTTCTTCGCCAGACTAGCGCCGACACGGCGCTACAACGCCCGGGGGTCCTGTTAAGGAGGAATGAAGTGGACGAAGACGAAGAGCCAGAGTCCGATAGGCGCGAGTGTGTGTTGGTCAGCCATATTGACTCTTGCCAGTGTCTTTCCCTGTACTATATACGCTACCTACCCCGTAACAATACTTTCAAAAGTACGACGCGTAAATAACCAACTAGTAACGCAAGCTAGAACAGAAGCAGGAATAATCCTTTACGCGTATTGTTAATTCTGTGAACTCCTGCTTTCTGATGGAAAACGAACTCCCGACCATGCCTTGAATCTGCCGCACAGCTTCCTGCGGTCTCTCACATACTATAATGCGTGTAGGTTTACCACTGCCTTCTCATTTTAAGCTGGTTCATTCCCAGCGGTCAAAGTATATAGATGCTGGCTTAACAAATATGTTCCTACAACTCGCAACTTCGCGGTAAGCAGTAATGCGATGGAAATTACAGGAAATGGTGGAAGGCGGAAGATAGCTCGAAAAACTGAGTTGTTTCGTTAGACAAGCAATTGCTCCCGTTATGCTCGAAAATCCAATCTCTGTCATAAAAGTTATTAGCATAAGTAAGCGTCAGGGCTGGGCAGTATAGTGATACAAGAGTATTGCGATAGCATTTCAAAAATACATTTGAGTATCTGTATATCCGTATTGCGATAGATTTGAAAATGTATACTTGTATCTCAGTAGTAACATACTTTTGCGACGATCGATTGTATCGCCATACTACGCAGGACACTGATATCGCGTTACAATTTTGTTGGAAATGAGCTGAGGCGCGTTTCGAAAGACGGAATGAAGGTTCTTTCTTTTTTTGTGTTAAGACAAGCAAAGGTCCACCAGCTGTCGGCGACATAGGAAGGGCGGCAATGGTATCCTCTCAGGCACAGTATGGCTCATGCGGTAAAGCGTGTGACGCTACTGACGGCAGAATCGCCGAGGCAGTGTTGCCGGCCTCCGCCTTGGAATGTCACTGTCTTTCAAGGTTCTTGCTGCACGCCTAATTTTCTTTCCGGTGGCAAGCCATTACTTAGCGACTTCCCGCGGACAGCGCCTTGAGAGAGGCTTTGCAACATATAGCGTGCGTTCATTTCTCGAGGCGGCACCACTTCCAAAAGCAGTTTCTGTAGTCGCGGCGCAAGTGACAACACCAGGAGAAGGCTTTCTTTGTTGCGCTTTCAGACACCCTTCCAGCGTGTCCGAGTGCGTTCCTAATACATGTAGAAGCGTGAAAAAGTGTTTTTGGTACCAGGATCCGCGCACCGCCGGAGCCGACTTCGCATGCTGCGGCTTGCTGAAATGGGTGCTGGTAACAGTGGTGGTGGTGACAGCTTTACTGAAGAGTGACCCCTTTAGCCCAAGCGACGAGTGCTTGCTGTAGTCTCTGATCGGGCGCTCTGAGAATCTGTGCCTGTTCTCCTCTCTGTTTAGAGATAGCTGCGAGGAGTGACCAGGGAAGGCTTAGATCCTCTCTCCCCCACAGAACGGGATTTTAGAAGGCCAGTGTTTCACCTGAGCGGTTCTGAGATATTGGGCTCCACTGCGCGTATGTAATTATGGCCAGCCTATATTGGCAGGGGAATTCTCCGCTGTCTCGCGTGGCTCTCACCAGGTAAGACGGCTGAGAATTCCGAAGATGGGGACAGGCTTCGGCTTCTCAGCGGTCACAACATACTCACGTGAGGGCAGAAGTGTTTTGTTATGTAGATGACCCGAGAAAATATATCGCCATGCTGCAGGGCTCTATAGATATGAAGGCGGTATTTATCTACTAAGACACGAATTAGTGCTCGTCTGCAGCGGCAGAGAAACCTTTTTCATTCGCGAGTCTTCTGTTGAGGCGGGACTTACGCTGTCTACATTACAGCCTATTTGAGCGGCTCCTGTGGCTTAAATGCAACTAGCAAAACAACTTTATCAGCAAAACAAATATTACATGCAAAATGAATGCATAATTTTTCTTGAGTCACAGGTGTTCGTGAATGACTCGAGTGATTTGCTTAAACTATGCTATTCTTAGCATAGCTTACTTTGTTTCACCAGGGCTGGGCAGAGATACTCACAAAAGTTTCCGGAGTATATATATCTAAATACATATACAGTTACTGAGAAACACTTTTCTGTGATGCGGCGCGGTATTTCGAAAACACACTAGCGAACTGACGAGGAAAGTATCCCGTAATACACGTACAGAAATACAGACACTGAAACATTTTATTTCGAGAATGCTGCAACATTTATATTTACATTACATTTATCGAAATATGCAAGTATAAATACAGCTTTACGCAGATATACATATATATTTATAGGTATATTTACTAAGTGCAGCATAACACTGCGAATAATGCTGCAGCGCAATAAAACTTGCAAGTGAACCATATCGCCCGAATCACTAACGAACAAGAGTGAATTGAAACACAGCATACATGTATTTTTGATAGATTCTCTTTGCTGAGAAAGCTGTTCTGTTAAGCCTCATGCAACAACAGCTTCTCAGTCTGTGTGCTAGACAGTGTAGCTTCAGTTATAACACAAGACTCGTCCACACGCGAAACTGTCGCGCTACACTTGTATTACGATACTGCCCAGCACTGGATGTCATCAAGTCTGTCGATTTTCAGTGTCTATTGTTACTCTTGCTGTGAAATAGTGTAATTTTTGTTGCGATTGATACCAGTGATAGAGTCATTATTACGAAGTATGAAGTTTGTAAACCCCTACGCCCTACCTGTGATATCTTAATGGCGCTGAGGACACCGTAACAAATGAATAAACTCGATGCTTCAATGCGCTGCAACTTCGTTTACAGCATTATGCTGCGCTTAATAAATGTCTTTGCGGAATATGAGCATCCTCGAAATGAGGAGAAGTATTCCGGTATCTGTATTCCGGGATACCTTTTTCTTCTTTTTGCAAAAGTGTCTCCTAAATATCCTGTTACGTCAAAGGCAGATGTATCTCCGTACCTGTGTTTTAGGCTTCCAACCTATGTATTTCAATATGTCTATTCCGGAATACTTTTCCGGAAAAATCTGCCCAGCCCTGATAAGAGTATTTGTGGTATTTGACTAATGGATGACAATTGTGCCACCAGGAGAAATTAAAGTGGACAAAGTATGAGGATCCAAGATGGGCTATTCGAACCCAGACGAGGCGAACCTGCATCACAAGTTAGCCTTTTACATAGCGCTATGGAGCTTGAAGGGGCCCCGCAACGCTTTTCCAATTAGCCATGGAATGGATTCACTAAAGGAGCTTATTGCCTCAAGAATTCACCACCGCAAAAATTTTTAGAATGCGTCCAGTACGAGCAGAGTTATAAAGAATTGTGGCCCCTTGCAATTGTATTCTCGCTACTCTCGTCCCGACGAAAGCGCCGGAAGCTAAGCAGGAAGGGATGGCACGGCGAAAAAAAATACTTCACGCGCGCCTCGTGACCTTGCGCACTTTTTCTCTTTTTTTTCCTTCGAATACGCTTATTTCAGTGCGATAGCGCGCGCAGGCGTGGAAAATTCGCGGCCTCCCGCTGCGGCCCAAGTAACGACCGCCAACGCTCAAATCAGCCAATGGCTGATACGATGGCTGTGAGGAGTGATTTTTGAGCTTGTAGCGTAATTTGCCGAATGAAAATAAAACAATTTTTATCTGCCTTTGAGAATTTATTGTGAATCCCAGGCCACGTGCTTCCATATAATATTTCGCTCGCTTGTTCTCGGGATCCTCGACTTCCGATCGGCAGCGTTTTCTTACTATGCTCAAAAAGTGTTGCAGGGCACTTTTAAGGCATGAGGCATCCTCAATGGCTTCTTTTGGTAATGGATTACATGTGAAAGGTGTCAGAAATTGTATCAGACCAAAGCAGTTCAGAGGTCTTCAATAGCTAGACTAGAAAAAGACGCGAAGTGAAGGCCGGAAAAAAAAAAAACAAGCAGACTAAAAAAAACCGGCAATATCGCGCGTGAAGCAGCTCACATTTTACAAACACGCACACACACGGGCTCGCACTACCTCTCTTGGTTCCCTGTCCCCATGGGAAAAGACATCCACTCAAGGCAACCCAAACTCAACGAAACGGCTCATGACCGAGCGCGACAACTGACCCGCCGCGACGATCAATCAGCCACCGGAGAGTTGGGCCCAGACATACAGTTCAACGACCCCTTACTAACCTATCACGAAATAACATCTCACTATCGATTCGATAGAAGCCAATACCCCATACCACATACAAAGCTCGAACGCGCGCACACGGTCGCCTTTCGCACGTTACAAACGAGATCGTACCCATTACGGGCCCGACTCAGCCTTTACAACTCGGACATCACTCCACAATGCCCAGATTGTGCAGAAGTGTACACTCCCGCACATGCTCTGGCAATGTCCCGCGTTACCTCAGGGACCTCTCACCAGTGAGTCCGACTGGGAAGAGGCACTCAGGAGCTCTGAGCTCCACCACCAACTAAAGGCAGTCCAGAGGGCCCAAGAACTGGCGGAACGCCTCCACGTTCCCGCCCCGACTCGGGCGTCGCCTACGGTAGCGGATGCACCCTCATGGATCGCCCGGCAGCTTAAGCTCTTCAGGACCTTTAAATAAAGTTCTTGACCGACTGACTGACTGAGACATTTGAATAGAAGTCACAGTGTCGAAGCAAGGGTAATGTAATTAATATGGTAGTAAAAAATCGGAATAAATAAAATACAAAGTGAGGTTATCAGCTAACTCCATTAGTGTGCGGTCTGCCGTAACCGACCCTCTACAAAACGCCGACGCAAGTGAATACGGCCGGCGCAGTGAGCAAAGTAGTTCCCGTGCTGTATGTCGCATCTACGCTCGCGCGCACCCTTTTGTTCAAAGCTCCCAATTGCTTCCGAGCGCCTCTCCCCATCGTCACCCTTCAAGCTCTTTTGACTCACGAAGCCGGCTGGCGTGTTCCATCTTTTCTTGATCTACCCATGTCGCCAGGTTTCTGAAGCTTCCGCTTGCATATAAAACGTACGACGTATGGGCGATGTTATTAACTTGAGTTTGATAGTATTATTTAATAATTGTATATGTAATGAAGAAGATCAGCGCCGTTCTGAGAGGCAGAGGGTACCTCTCTCGGGCAGAAAGACGACGACGTTCGGTGTTGGTGCATCACGACACTTGCGCCTGCTCAGCTGTTCCTCCCTGACCTGGCTTGACGGTCCATACGGTTTATTAAAGAAGTTCTACGCCGAAACGCCTTATTTTAACTGGTGGAGGTTCTGGGAACTCTACCGTCCTGGAACTTCGTAACCGAACCCTGCCTCCAGTTGATTTCATGGCCCCCTGACGACGGCGAGCAGCAACAGGCAGCACCAACAACCCCTCCAGCTGTTGTTTGCTCCGGCCCCCTTCGGCAGCGTGGCCCTCCTCTCTTCAGTGGTACTGACGACAAGGACGCGGAAGACTGGCTTGACGTGTACGATCTGGTGAGCAAGCCCAACAAATGGGACGATGCGCACAAGCTCACGAACGTCATATTCTACTTAACTGACGTCGCCAAACTGTGGTTCCGTAACCACAGTACTGACCTTCCTACCTGGTCGGCCTTCAAAGCAGCTTTCATTCAACTTTTCGGCCGTCCGGAACTTCGGAAGTTGCGTACCGAACAGCGCCTGCGAGGTCGAGCTCAGCAAGCCGGTGAAAGCTACACCAGCTATAACGAAGATGTGGTCGCCCTTTGCAGGCGCATCAACCCATCAATGACGGAGGTGGAGACGATCAAGCATATCTTGAAAAGTGTCTTTGACGATGCCTTTCAGATGCTCATCGCTTAGAACTCGCAAACGGTAGCGGACGTCATACAGCTGTGCCAAAGCTATGACGAACTCTGGAAACAACGGGACGCTGCTCGTCGTGCCAGTGCGTTAGGTGCAACCATTGCCGCATTAACGCCTCCTGGCCTTGCGCAGGACCATGCTGCTTTGCTACGAGAGATTAAGCAGTTTGTGCGTGAAGAGGTCGCGCTTCAGCTCTCCATTTTGCCTTGTGTCTCTGACCCGGCCCCATCTTCGCTGCCAACGTCAATACAACGTGTTGTTCAGGAGCAAGTCGCCGAGGTGCTCCCCGCAGCCATTGCGCCACCTATGACTGCTCCGCTCACGTATGCTGAAGCACTGGTCACACCTCGACGATTGCCCGCTGCCAACTCCTACGTCCCCGCGCGCCCGTTTGTCTCGTCGCCTCAGCCTGTACACCAATCTACTCGTCCGCACTCCCGACTGGCACCACATTTTCAGAACCCATGGCGCACTCCAGACAACCGCCCCATATGCTACGCGTGCGGTTTCCCGGGCCACGTAGCACGGTTTTGCCGGCGACGTGAGTTTATGCAGCATGATGACATGATGCCGTATGCTTATGACTTCGCGCCACGACCTCAGCCTACTTCGTCTGGACCATACGTCGCTACTGAATCTTCTTCGACTCGACGGAACTTCAACGGACGCCGGTCGCCGTCACCGCGACCCCGTTCTCATTCTCCCATGATGCGACGTCCCCGGCTTGACCCAGAGGGAAACTAGGAGCCGCAGTTCGGGAGGCAAGAACTGCGCAGCTTTCGAACTTTTCAAAGCCTCGTTTTTCACCGTGTAATGTTATCGCTGTTGCCGTTGAGGGTGTATCCGTTTCAGCACTTGTCGACACAGGAGCCGCAGTTTCTGTCATGTCTGAGAAGCTTTGCCGAAAACTCCGGAAAAGTAACGACGCCTCTTCGCAACTTCGTCTTAAGCACTGCGAATACACAACAAATTCGGCCTTTCGCTGCGTGTACAGCACGGGTTGTTATTGAGGATGTCATTTATACAGTCGAATTTCTCGTGCTTCCGCAATGTTCCCACGATATCATACTAGGATGGGATTTCCTATGCGCTCACCATGCTGTCATTGACTCTGCTCGCTCCGAAGTCGAGTTCTCGCCGCTGTGTGACTCTGCTTTAGTCGACTCGCCGTCCCTACCTGCGAAAGTGTTCGTCGCCGCTGACACCACGATACCCCCCTTTCTCCTCTGCTTTAGTCCCGCTTTCCTGCGACACCTCTATTGACTCACCTGTTCTTTTTACACCAGCTCAAAACGCCCTCCGCCGCAAGTGCTGCTTGATACCCTTCGCCGTCCTCACGATTCAAGACACTTCTAGTGCAATTTACGTTTCCAATCCGTTTCCCTGCCCTTCTGTCGTACTGAAGGGAGAGTGCCTTGGCAGCGTTGATGACTTCGATTCTTTTTCCGCAAGTGTCGTCGCCGATCAGCCGACTTCTCTCCAGATTAGCGCCGTCGACTATCCTGCTACAGCTTCGCTTCCATCATTCACCGATGCACTCGACAGCCACCTGACGTCCCAGCAGCGCTCTGAGATCACCGCATTGCTTGAACGCTTTCGTGCCAGCTTCGATTACTAACAACCATCCTTGGGGCGTACTTCAACTGTAACTCATCCCATCGACACTGGCATCCATGCCCCTTTACGTCAGCGCCCATATCGCTTGTCGGCAACTGAGCGTCACATCATCGCCGAACAAGTTGACGACATGCTTAAGCGCGGCGTTATTGAGCTCTCCAACAGCCCGTGGGCATCGCCGGTAGTTCTGGTCAAGAAGAAAGACGGCTCGATACGGTTTTGCGTTGACTATCGACGGCTGAACAACATCCCACGCAAAGATGCCTACCCGTTACCTCGCATAGACGACGCCCTCGATTGCCTACAGGGAGCCGAGTTCTTCTCTTCATTAGATCTGCGCTCCGGTTACTGGCAGGTGCCAATGGCTGAGGCTGACCGCCCCAAAACAGCTTTTTTTACTCCCGATGGCTTGTATGAATTTAATGTCATGCCAATCGGGCTATGCAATGCGCCTGCCACGTTCGAAGGCATGATGGACAACATCCTCCGCGGCCTGAAATGGCAGGCATGTCTGTGCTACCTGGATGACATTGTAATATTTTCGCGTGACTTTCCAACGCATCTTCAACGCTTGGAAGCAGTGCTCACTTGCCTCAAATCTGTGGATCTACAGCTCAATTTGAAGAAGTGTTGCTTTGGCGCTCGAAAGCTCCTTATTTTGGGCCATGTCGTGTCCCGAGAGGGTGTTCCTCCTGATCCGACAAAACTTCGTGCGGTTGCCGAGTTCCCTAAACCGAAGACATTGAAAAAAGTTCGGAGTCTTCTCGGCCTTTGTTCGTATTTTCGCCGTTTCATCCGCAACTTCGCATCCATCATAGCACCTTTGACAGAACTCCTTCGCGGCAGCCGCGACCTCACGGGATGGTCATCAGCATGCGATGATGCATTCACCATACTCCGCCGCCTCCTGACCACACCCCAATACTGCGACATTTTGACCCACTCGCACCGAATGAACTGCACACGGACGCTAGCGGTGTCGGTCTCGGCGCTGTGCTTACACAGCGTAAACCTGGGTTCCACGAGTACGTCGTCTCTTACGCCAGCCGTGCGCTCACCAAAGCCGAAACCAACTACTCCGTGACCGAAAAGGAATGCCTAGCCATCATATGGGTCATAGCCAAGTTTCGACCCTATCTTTACGGACGCCCATTTAGCGTGGTTCACAGATCACCACGCATTATGCTGGCTTTCCTCCTTAAAAGATCCATCCGGCCGACTTGCCCGCTGGGCACTACGTCTCCAGGAGTACGACATTCGCGTCGTTTACCGATCTGGACGTAAACATTTTGATGCTGACGCTCTGTCCCGTTCACCTCTTCCATCTGATGATTCGTCCCCGCCTGCGTCCTTTTACGACGCGTCCTCGCTTTCTGTCAGTGACATGCCTCTGGAGCAAAAGAAAGACCCCTGGGTCGCTTCTCTTATGGATTTGTTATGTAGGCCTCCATCGCACCCCATCCCTAGAGAACTGCGGCGGCAAATACATCACTTTTGTATTCGAGATGGCTTGCTATATCGGCGAAATTACCTTTCTGAAGGGCGCAAATGGCTGTTGGTTATTCTCCGACATCTTCGATCGGATATATGCGCCTCTTTTCACGCCGATCCACACTGTGCACATGCGGGAGTACTGAAAACTTGCACACGCCTGCGCCACCGCTACTATTGGCGTGGAATGTACCGCTTTGTTCGCCGCTACATCCGCTCCTGTCTCGCTTGTCAACGGCGCAAGAATACCCCTCCCCGTTCTCCTGCTCCTCTACAGCCTCTACCTTGTCCTGCGAGACCCTTTGAACGTGTTAGCATTGATATTTATGGACCGTTACCCATCACTGCTGCTGGGAACCGCTATATAATCGTTGCAATCGATCATCTGACGCGCTACGCAGAAACTTCACCACTTCCATCTGCGTCGGCGAGTGACGTCGGTTCTTTTATTTTACACCACCTCGTACTATGTCATGGCGCACCACGTGAGCTCGTCAGTGATCGAGGGCGCGTATTTCTGTCCGAAGCCGTCGAATCACTTCTAAAGGAATGCCGCATCATTCACCGAACCACCACAGCATACCATCCTCAGACCAACGGCCTGACAGAACGATTTGACCGAACATTGGGTCATATGCCGTCAATGTACGTCGATTCTGCTCACTCAAACTGGGACCGCGTTCTCTCCTTCGTGACGTACGCGCACAATACTGCGACTCAGACCACCACCGGATTCTCCCCATACTTTCTACTTTACGGACGCGAGCCCTCGTGCATGTTAGGACACAATTCTTCCGTACCGTCCCGACGCAACTGAGTCGACAACAATTTCCCAAACAGACTCCCCCTAAAATCGCGACGCTGGTGGCAAAGGATATCTCATCGAATGTGCATTACATAACAGGTTGTTCAACTTCTCACCACATTATTGAGATTTACGCACGTAAGCGCAGCAAGGCCAGCACCTTTATTGTCAATGTGTACAGCCCGCCCAAAGAAAAGGGCACAGATTTCGAAGCTCTGGTTGCTGGGGCAGTCTCCCTTTTGCGCAGGCAGGATCGCCTCGTTTTTCTAGGTGATTTCAACGCCCCCTCATACAAGCTGGGGATACACACGTGACTCTCCAAAAGGGACGCTCTTAGAAAAAGCTATCGAGGATCACGGGCTCCATCTTATCACAATCCCCACAGTACCTACGCGGTTGGGAAACAGTGTGAGTGTAGACACTTCTCCAGACTTAACCTTTACGTTAAACTCATCTGACACCACCTGGACTAATCTTGATGAAACTTTAGGCAGTGACCACTACATCATTAGTGTGTCCATAGCCTCTCCGAAGGTCCGTCGTACTACCGGCCAGGTGACGATAACAGACTGGTCCAAATACAGAAAAGTCCCATTACCACCACACACCCTTGAGGATGCTAAAGCATGGGCAAGTCATTTGCGCGATGCGCATGGTTCCGTTTCGAAACGCATAGCCCTTACATCGGAAGCACCGGTTGTGGACCGGCATCTCCTTCATATGTGGGAAAGTAGACGCTGCCTAATTAAGCGATGGAAGCGCCAGCGCTTCAATCGGAAATTGCGTCTCAAAATAGCTGAAGTTTCGGAGCGCGCCAACGAATATGCTCGTAAACTTGAGGCGGAAAGCTGGGTGCAGTTCTGTGACTCGGTGAGGGATACCTTAAGAACGGCGAAGACATGGGCAATTTTGCGAAGCTTGCTCGACCCTGGCAGCACCAAATCTACAGTGTCCCGGACAATCCGGAGATTGGTGGGTGATTTCGCCGGCACGGAGGAACAGCTCTTGAAAATTCTCCATGCGAAATACGTAGGTGACGCCGTTGGTCCGCCATGCACGCTTGGATACGAGGGCACGCCAAATGCATTGCTGGATGAGCCTATCACAAGGGCTGAACTTTTTGCTGCGGCACAATCTGCGAAATCCAACGCAGCCCCGGGACCCGATCGCGTTACTAACGCCATGTTACGAAACCTTAGTGATGACTGCCTGGATGAGCTAATCCGATATTTTAATGAGCACATTTGGGAGCCTGGAATCCTTCCTCCAGAATGGAAAGATGCCTCAATCGTACTAATCCCCAAGCATGGGAAAACACCCACCTTACAGAATCTCCGTCCAATTTCTCTAACATCCTGCCTAGGCAAGCTCTTCGAGAAAGTGATTCACACCCGCCTATCGCAGTATCTCGAGGACCAAGGTTTTTTTCTCTACCCACATGTATGGTTTCCGCCACAACCTCTCGACACAGGATGTTTTCCTCCGGCTTCGGGATGAAGTACTACGCGACATCCCCTCGGGTACGGAACACATCTTGGTTGCTCTCGACCTAAAAAGCGCGTTTGATACCATGGGCCACAACCTCATCTTGCAGGAGCTTAGCTCCTGCAACTGTGGGGGAACGGATATACCGCTATATCCGGTCTTTCCTCACCGATCGGACTGCAACAATAGGCTTAGGAGACATTAGATCATCGGCTTTTCACATGCCGAATAGAGGCACGCCTCAAGGAGCCATATTATCTCCTTTACTCTTTAATATTGGGATGGCCCGCTTGGCCCGGCAGCTCGAGTCTATACCAGACTTGGGCTACGCTCTCTACGCCGATGATATCACTCTTTGGGCGACCCGAGGCTCTCTCGGCTACAAAGAAACTACTCTCCAAGAGGCAGCTCAGACAGTGTATCTCTTTGCGGAGAGCTGCGGTATGAGCTGCTCCCCCGGAGAAATCAGAATTCGTTCGGGTGCATGGTAGGGGCTATCGAAGTAAACCACCCTTCGCACTGACAGTAGGTGACCATCCGATACGAGAGGTAGCGCGAACACGTATACTTGGCCTCTGGGTACAGGAAAATAGGCACGCTGACCACACCCTCAAAACTCTTCGCACTACCGTTAAACAAATCGCGCGCATGGTACACAGAGTGACGCATCATCGCAAAGGCTTTGGAGAGGCGGACACGCTTCGCATAATCCATGCCTTTGTAATCAACAGATTAACGTATGGTCTCCCTTACCAAGAACTCAGTAAGAGTGAGATTGAACAAGCGGATACCCTCATTCGCACTGCCTACAAGGCTGCCCTCGGCCTACCAACCGGAACATCCACAGAGCGGCTTCTTGCCTTGGGGATTTACAACACCTTCGAGGAGCTTAGGGCCGCGGTCCTCATCTCGCAGCGAGAAAGACTTAGCCTCTCACCCGCTGGTCGGGAAATCTTACGTGGCTTAGGATATCCTGTACGACCCCAATACAGTGATGATGACCTAGTGCCCCTTTCCGCTCGTATCCGTGCACAAATCCATACAGCCCCTATACCGAAAAACATGAATCCCTTGTACCAACGCGCACGTCGCGACGCCAGAGCCAGGCAACTCACCAAACAGTTCGGAACGGACCCAGACACGCTTTATACGGACGCAGCCCGCTGCGGCATGCATGGCTTTTCGCTGGCCGCTGTTGGCTCGGCACACAGCCCGGGTTTATTCACCTGCGCTTCAGCCAAGACGAGCTCGGCGAACACGGCGGAAGCCCTTGCGGTAGCACTGGCCATCAAAACCAAAGAAGTTATGAGGCAGCGTTCATATATCCTCACGGACTCTCAAATAGCATGTCGCTATTTCATGAACGGCCGGGTACCTGCGTGCGTCGCCCGCCTCTTAGGTGCAACACTCGAGCAGGAACATTGCATTATATGGTGCCCCCGGACATATAGCAGAAACGGGTAATGATAGAGCGGACAGTGCAGCTCGAGCTATTACTCACCGAGCGACTGTCCCTCGTCCAGATACCCGTCTGCTACCCCAGGCTCCCCCACACCCCTAGGGATATCTTAGAACACCAGCGTCGACAACGACGGCGATTCTCCCCGCCCCACTCTCGGCTAAGTGTAAAAGAAGCGCATGAGTGGCCCCCGCCTGCAGACAAATACATATCCGCACCTGCGCTTAAAACATGCCATCCACCCAACCGCATACGCCGGTTCTTGCCCGTGGTGTGGAGGACAGCCAACTCTTGCCCACATTACGTGGGAATGTAAATTACGGCCACCGAAAGCTAACACGCCCTCTGATTCCGGCGCACAAATTTAAGATCGAGCAGTGGGAGACCTTGCTCGCCAGCGAGGAACAGGACGCCCAAGTGGCGCTTCTGGACCAGGCGCGGCGGGCTGCTGAGGCCAGTGGAGCCCTGGACTAGGGGCCCCACCCACCTGTTTCTCAAACCCTTTTTTTTTCCTTCAATAAACGTTTTTCTATCTATCCCATGCAGCTAAATACGCGGAGGAGTGTCGCCAGCTCGCCAGATTCCACACCACTTCCGATCAGCAACGCCAGAAACACCATCGCGACGGCTCGAAGGCTCCAGCGTCTTATCTCCCTGGTTCGCTTGTGTGGCTCTGGGTCCCTTTCACCAGCCCTGGTCAGTCATCAAAACTTCTCTCGAAGTGCCACGGCCCTTACCGCGTCGTCCAGCAATCATCACCCGTTAATTATATCATTGAGCCACTTGCGCCGTCTCCTGATCAACGACGCCGTGGACGCGAGACGGTGCATCTAGACCGGCTCAAGCCTTACTACGACCCTACTGTTGTCTCCTGCCCCTAAGTCGCCAGGATGGCTCTTTTTCCGGAGGGGACATAAATGTAATGAAGAAGATCAGCGCCGTTCTGAAAGACAGAGGGTACCTCTCTCGGGGAGAAAGACGACGACGTTCGGTGTTGGTGCATCACGACACTTGCGCCTGCTCGGCTGTTCCTCCCTGACCTGGCTTGACGGTCCATACGGTTTATTAAAGAAGTTCTACGCCGAAACGCCTTATTTTATATATAAGATTTGACTGATTTTATTGATCTGATATAGGCAACGACGGCGACAGCGATAATTTTTCTCGAGTGTCTCTACAATTGACGTTGCAGTAAAATTACCCACGAGCGTACGACCGAGAGCGGTTACCCAGAGTCGCATAGTCGACAGGGAGTGGCATAACTTGATGGAAATAACCACTTCTCGTCAAAGGAATAGTCACCTTTAGGAGGAAGCATTTCACGAATGTTTCTTCGCATGTTACGCAAGGACAACAAACCTAGCAAAGTGACGGCTCTCGATTAAAAGTAGCAAAGTGAGGGCTCTCGATAACAACAGCAGTCGCCGCGACTACTTGTTCCTCGCAATTACAAAAATCATATCACGGCGCCCCTGTAGGGTGCCCTTGTTCTTTGAAACCATAATCTCAAAACCAGATTAAAGTTCTCCGCACCGTTTCGTTTGCTGCAGCCTATCCAAAATAACAAAATACTAATTTAAAACAATAATGTGTGTAATGACGCATGATTTTTGCATACGTGAATTCACCAGATCTTTAAGGCAAATAATAATTGTGGCAAAGAAAAGTGAAATTTTCACGTAAATGTAGCTTTTATTCACCTGTCAGTTTGTGTATTCCTCGTGTCCCTATGAATATATTTAATGTGGAACTCTGAATTACTCTATTTTACCATACATTGAGCTTTGCATAGAATAGTTTCTGTGGTGTGCACTGTACTGGTTTTTATTTGTCACGTGCAAGCGCAACTCTAATGTTATATTTATATACACCATTCCTGCTACATTATCTGCGGCTCTACAGTGAAATGTAGGATTTCGTCAGACCTCCTGGCTTCAAGCCCCAACGTCTATTGCAAAGAAGCGAAAATATTATTCACTTAATAATTTGAAATGATCCGTCTATTCCAGAGGTTCTGGCTCGCGAACGTAGTGCAAATAGCGCATTCAAAGAAGGAAAGTATAAGTCAATGCGTTAAATATATGGCGCTCCCCACACCTAACTATATTGTAAATAATTCACACCCGGCTTTGCAACTATCCAGCATTGAAGCGGCCAAAGTTTCAGCGAACAGTTCACAGAAGTTTGTTTATAAGGCACATACAAATCATACTAACCGGTGATCGATGAGTGTAAAGGAACATCGGTTCGCAGCTGCCCCCCAGCTGCAAATATGAGAAACATTTAAACTTAATGGCGGCACGCGTATTTGATCAATCTTTTTTGCACCTATTTGTCAGTTTCCCACCATAATTTTACCACTGCTAAGTGTGAGTAATTCAGCTGTGACGAAGAAAAAGCCAGTAGTTCTATTGTATGTTGCTTCAATCGAGGCCAATATTTATAAACGTCGTCATCAAAACACCCACTTAGCAATAGTTGCATGCTTAATGTAAACTAAAATCAAGGAGTTGTGAGCACTGCGCACCCAAAAAACTGGCATCGTTTAGTGGCATTAAATGCAGATGCCATTATTTTTCGATGTTGTGGCTAGATATTGGAAAGAATATTTCATAGATAAGCAATAAACGCGATGTATGGGACTAAATAATCTGAACAATTTAAGAAAGAATGTCTCCTCCAACGAAAATCCGCCAGATCCCACGCACTGTGGGGATCGGTGTAGTGCTAAGGAGCCAGGTGGAGCTGCATAAATTGCCTAGTTTGTATCTCAGCCAAATGAAGGTGTTGATGCCATCACATGTAGTCTACTATCGCATGTTTGTCATGCATGCATGCCAGTACAGTCGTCTAAATATCATGCAGTTGAAGGCTATATTCTGAAATATACAATGCATGACCTCTCATTTATGTTCATCATGCACTCATATCAGGTCATACCAATTTGGGTATATGCCCAATTTTAACAAAACGGCTGGAGCCGCACCAAGACCGTGGCATGTAAATCATGCATCGGATGACATACAAGTCACTATTTTTTTGTTAACACCTGTCATTTATGTTCTGCATACAGCCACATCACGCAATACCAATTTTGTTGTTAGTCGAGCTAGTGAAACGGCCGCAAGCGCACCAGTTTGCTATTCGTGCTATTGTTAAAAGCAATAATTATTATCAAACCTGTCCAATCAGCAGTACAACTCCTCGCCTATCCTGCTTATCCGCATAAACTATCCCAGCTTGCAGAAATGCTTCATAAATATACCTGCCGACACCTTCAAAAAGGCCCACACTCCTTTTCCACAAGAGTAGTATAGCCACCGTAAAGGCTAGTATGAATATCGCACACATCTTATTAGTTGAGAAATAAAAAGAGTCCCAGCGCGAATCAAATGATAGCACAGCTGCCAACGATAGGTGTTCCAAGCACACAACTAGCCGATATTTTATTAGTCGTTATATCTGTTGAATATAACGGTATATCGCGAGTAGCCTTTCCACAAGAGGGATTTTAATTACTCGGCAGGTATTGGAAAGATTTCTCTCTTTGTTTTTTTCAGTATTCATCACTAGGTCTCCGTGATTAGACGATACTGTGTTGATCGGCCACACGCGATACCACAATACCCATCAGAACGCCCCACCACACAAATGGCTGCGTACGCCCGATATGCCACAAGGTCGGAGTATAAATTATTCAGATGCCTCACAATTGATCTCCTATGGTTTTTAGGTATTGGTCAGGAATTTTCAGTAAGTGCTATAGACCTGATAACAACAGCACAAAACCGTGAACCAGCGAGTAAGAAATCCTAAGCTTTTACGGAATCACGGGACGCTTTCACGTTCTAAACAAGATAGAAGTAGGCTTCTTGCCCATCTTTTTTGATAGGGGAGACTCCTAGCTATTGCCAGAAATTGATTTGCTCGCGTGCAACTGATTATTCAATTTCCTTTGAAACTCAGTGAAACAGTGTTTATTTATTTATTTTCAAATACTGCAGCCCTATGCAGGGCTATTGCAGGAGTGGGGTACAATAGGAAAGAATAACAATAACATCACAACATGTTCCGCAACAGAACAAATATCGTCCCCTCCTAAGCACAACCGGGTACAAACTGAGAGAAATAAATCATTAATGTCTTTCCAGTACCTCCAAAAGATCTGGTGTATTCATTTCACGAACCGAACCAGATAGATAGTTGCAGTAAACAATAACTTTCGGGAAAAAAATCAGTATTTGAACATATTAGTACGTGCGAAAAATGGCCTTATGAGAAGATTCTGTGTTCACACATTAGGAAGTTGCATTGCAAACTCTTATATCCTGGAGATTCAAGGATTGGTGGATTATATGCGTGAATTATGAGAAATGACTAACTGGTTTTGCGAATGGATCTTTCTTTTTTATTTTTCTAAGGTCATACGAATTTCTAACCCATAATTTCCTTATTTCACGGTAGTAATGAGCTGTAACTTTATCTGATGGAGAACGAAAATGTCATTTCAAAGTAATATATGTTCGAATGTGAATAGCAATAAATTCGTAGGCGTAATACGTACAATTCCTTGGTTGGCCACGCAAAAGAGTCATCTGCAAAGCTGAAATGTGAACGTGCATCGCATGGTGTATTGTGTAAATCACATAGAAACACAGACGTCTGACTAAGCTTCGAAAAGAACCCGAGACGAATTATATACAGAAAAAACGTGACTAATGTACTTTTACTGTGCACAAGTCACATGTCGTAATAGAATATGAATTATATACTGATATCATTTCGCGAACACTTATTTCCGTTCTAGATCCTTACAAGAAGTACAAAGGGGCAATATGTTCTCATAATAGTATGTTACTATTGAAAGAAGGTACGCATTGTGAATTTCTTCCTGAATTTTGAGTTACATGTGATGATTTTGAAATGCTTACAGTTCGCTCTGGTAAATATCTTTTTTCTGTGTGTTATAGGTCACCCGACAGAAACTTTGGCGGCTTCTTTGGTTTCTATGAGAAGCTTTTACGTTTTTCGTGAGACCATGCGTATTTTTTGGTACCGGTAGGAACTTTAACATTGATATGTTACGCGCCTCCAGTGAATATCAGAGCATTGTAAGGCACTTCGAACTCTTAATGTCCGCGTTTTAGCTTCGGATTTGTGTAGTTAAATAAGCGAATATGACCTGGTTGAATCGGTCACGATTGAAACTAAATTCAAACGGTTATTTCATTCTTCGTACATGAACATTCATGTTTTTCGCTGCGAACGTCGCGCACGGAGGATGCTGCCGTAAGCCTAATGAACGGTACTGGTACACTGAAGTATTAAGGCTGTAGTCGCGGAACGTGAACTAGAATGACCACAAATATGTCCAAGGCAGTGACGAAAACGGAATGGTTCAGTGGGCAGTACAGAAGTGGGATGTTTCCTACACAGAAACGACTAACCGCTAGCGAGTCAGTGCAAATGCCGTAAATATCTGCGTTTACGGTAACTTTTTTTTCTGCAGGACATGTAGGTTGGACGTTCTGATCTCACGAAGCACTAAGGAAACTCATGAACTACAGTCCGTGTGGTTGTCGCACGTGCGGAGACACTCAAATCTGCGTGTCTAAACAAGAAAATGACAAGACAGATCACCGGCATTACTTACAACATGAAGAAATAAAGGCGTATATGTCATCTTCCAGCGTGGTGTAGCGGTACACTCTTAAAGAAATGGAGCGACCCTCGCTCCATGAAAGGAGAAATGGCGATGTCCCCAATGTTCGTCTTTAAATGGAGGAACGGTTCCTCCCTTTTGCATGGAGGAACGGTTTCTCCCTCGTCAAAATGAAGATGGCTGACACCAAGTTAGCGAAGCGATCAGGCCTGGCGAGTTCATCGATTTTCGACTGATAAAGAGTATACGGCACTGGTAGCCGCAAAAAACAGTCCCGCAGAGCATAATATCGAACGACATGACAATAAAATCAAGCAGACAAACCTGTGGCGATGAAATCCTCAAGAAACGGAACGACCGAACTCGTACGTTTCACTCGGCCAGCGAGACGGCGTTCACTTTGAAAGAGACGGATACTGCAAAGAAGTTCTCACCCGAAGGCTGCATGCTAGGTTTGCTGTCTTTATTTCACGAAAGATCACACAGTGTAGCGATGTCTTCCACGCGTTTACGGCGCAACAGGCCCCGAGTTGTGCCTCCACAACGTACACTCGATCGCAGCAACAATTCCGGCGCAGCAGTGCATAGTTTCCATAGATAGATGTACAACGATATGTAAGTAGGTGGAGCTGTGAGAGCGCCACAGCCGTGCAGTGGGCGGTAGCTGGCGCCATCTGGAGAAATTAAACGATACTAAAAAATTGTAGCAGTGGCGACGCCCGCTGGTATACAGATCGGCTTAATGGCGGATAGTTCACTCGTCAGACGCATTCATGCATTACTCAAGGACATTGGAAGGCTGTTGCAATGCATTTACACATACGTTTATTAGTACGTACACGATTGCTAAGTCTACGAGACACATAGTACACACGTACTCTATGAACACTTTATTCACTTGCATATAAGTGAATACTATGAACAAATCACCACAGCCGCGCACACACAGACGTATTTACACATACCCCACATTACGAAGCGCAGGCGCTTATATATAGTCACTGAACTGCGACCGACCTGGTGGCACAAGGACCACGTAATGTTTGGTCAACTATTTTACATTCCGTGGCAGCACCAAAAGATACGCAGACGTAACTATACTGTATCTATCCCTTATCCACTCTCAGCAGTTAATCAAAAGCTGCATAATAATGAACGTTATAATTACAGAGCTCATTAGCTTCCCGCGAAAACGAAAACCGCGCATACTATTCTGACGACGTTTTGAAGGTTGCGGCATCTCTCGATAACGGCCACAGATGGAATTTCTCTCCTTGATTCCTTTATTTTTTATTGTTAACCTGGGAGGGCGCAGCACGCAGGCCGCCAGATTTGCAGCGCGCAGATTCGGTCGCCTTCGTCGCGTCGACTTCCTTGAGTGGTTTGTAGTTAACATTTGTTAAGATTCTATTACACGTTGACCACAAGTATGACGATGAGCCATAGATTCATTCAACTGCTGGCCCTTCATTGACAATGCTTCTGATGCAGTAACGGCCGTGTGCATTCTGCATACGTACGTTACAACGCGGGTCGTGCAAGAGAAACAAGACAAGATGGCCTCGCACCAGACGGTGGTCTTTCGTGAGCGATGCCAGTGGCTCTCGGCGTCACGGCAGCTCGGTTACTTCAGTGGAGGAACTAGCACTACACCGCGCGAATTATGGAAAGGGGCGCTACTCATACTACGTGTTCTATAATATTTTAGTATATATGATGTACCTACATGCTACTATGCTACAGATACGTCACGGCATTCGCATGTCGTGTCAACTTGGGGGTCATTGCGCGAGAACTGTGTTAGCGCTGTGGTGGTGGTTACGATTACTTTGAATTTGGAATACCCTTTTTCCAAAGGTGAGCGCGAGTCTTAGTAATTACGTGCTGTACGCAGCTGTCACTAGAAATGCCTTTTGGTTGAGTTTCTCACGCCAAAGCAGAATCTTGTGGACGAGAGAGAGATAGAGAAAAGCGAAAGAAAGCAGGGAGGTTAACCAGGTTGCACCCGGTTTGCTACCCTACACGTGGGAAGAGGGAGGAAAAGAATAGAGAAGGGAAGAAGGAAAGAGAGGGAAAGTAATACGCTTGCACGCATAGCAGCGTGTACCGCGCATGCCCAGAAAGTCATCAAACTACGAAATGTCACAAAGTACGGGACAACTTCGACGGTCTAAGATGAAGTACACTGCAATCCATGATGTTAATGAAGACTTGCAAGTACTGGCTCCAAGGTATCCAGAACTTGCATTGCGCTTCGATCTGATGGGGTTGTCAATCCGATGAGGAGTGTGCGCATTGTGCAGACCAATGACCTCAACACAACGATGACACGTAGGTCTTCGTCGCGGACATCCTTGGTAGAATCTTGTGTCGTCTCTCTGCGGACGCGCAGTGGTGGTAAGGACGGCTACACGACATCAGCCACCGCCTTCATCCCTTCTTCGCCTTCTTGGCCCTCCGAATGTAAGGCGTTGGTTGGTGGTGGTGGTGGTGGCGGAGGCAGTGGTGGTAGCTGTCGGGAAAGAGAAGTCCGGTGGTCCGCTGAATTTTGACATCACGACGACGGTCCTGATTGGGCAGCAGTATTCCAAGACCTTCGTCGGTGACGGGAACGTCGTTTTCGCTTTGTGACAATATCAGCGGCTTCTTGTGTGTTGAGCCATCCCTTACCATCTGTTTTATTACGCTCCATTCTTTCTTCACTGCCGGACAGTCTCTTGATGAAGCTTCATGCGATCCGTGGCAGTTAGTACATTTCAAGGTAGTTCCTCGGCAGAATTCTGCATTGTGGGGCTCGGCACATCGGGGGCAAACCGCCACATTCCTGCAAACCCCGCTGACATGACCCATTTTCTGACACTTCTGGGATTGTAGTGGCTTTGGTGTAAATGGACGAACCACGTGTCCAAAGTGTCCTACCTTCACGTGGAATGGCAAAGTGTCGCCTCTGAAGATAATCTTCACGCAAGGCGAGTTACCCAAGCGTGATACTTGGACTATGTTAGTGTCAACATTCGCTTCCTTGATCAGCATCGGAAGATCGGCAGAAGGAGTGGCGATGTCAACATGGTATATTACACCAACTACCATGTCCTTGCTCAGTGGAATATGAACTTTTACCTTGATACCATCCAGGTCTGTGATGCAAGACAGAGATAGGAGAGATGGCTGGTGTATTACGTCAACGGCGAAGACATTCTTGCGGGGGTTGACTCGTACATCCTTGATTTCGTTAGGAGCCAAGGACGCTAGTTTTCTCGAGATGGTCTGGTGATTCAGCTGCCTCAAGTTGTCCGATGGTGTAACTGGCACAAATGTGACGGTACAATTATTCGATGTCACCTTCTGCTTCACAGTAGATGCGGTTGAAGGTGGTGAAGCACCCAGCGATCTTCGTTTTGGTTCATGACTGTAAACTGGGGTGAATTCATCGTCTGATCCATTGCTGCTCGCCGAATACAGTTCGGTGGACTCACTGTCGGCGTCGCTGAGTACGCTGTTTTGTTTCCTCAAGGTGGCCGCCAACGGCGGCGGCATGCCTGGAGGGTGCGCAGGCGAGTCTACTTCTAGCGTGGCCAAATAAAATACGGATGGCTAAGCGAGGAACATGAAAAATCAGCAAAAGCTTCCACCCGGTACACAAAGCGCTGTGCAAGAGGCACACTTCGCCGTCGTCGTCCCATGGACGAGAGAGACATACTGCACGCGTGTATAATTCCATCCTAGCTCCCAGTGCTGCCATGCGTAATTCAAAACGCATGCGATTGAGGATTTCGGCTTAATTGACAGAGGTCATTGGGTTATTTTTCAGGAATGTGCAATTCTGTTGCAGTTGAACGTTTCTGATGATTGTAACCCAGTTTGAGAAATAAGCGCTCGGTGACACTTTGCTGCCCATTTTCCTGTGTGCTTTCACCTGCCGTGGTAGCTGAGCCATTGGGTGTCGCGTGACTATGATCGAGGGCGCGGGTTCGACTCTCGGCCACGGAAGCCGGATTTCGATGGGAGCAAAATGCAAAGAACACCCGTGTGCTTATGTTTGGGTTCACGTTAAAGAACTTCAGTAGGTCGAAATTCATCCGCAGTCCCCTACCGCCGCGTGCCTCGTAATCATATGGTGGTTGTGGCAGGTCAAAATCCAGTAATTATATATTATCGTGCCTTCAAGCATGCATTGTGCAGTGGCATCACGTTTGCTGGAATGTTGAAAAAAAAATAACTTTGATGCTTCTTAATATTCCTTCTTGAATTGATGAGTGCTATAGGTGTCGTGCAAAGTTAAAAACGCGTAAGCTTACCAAGTATGTCGAAACCGAAAAAATCTATTATTTGTGTACAGTCTAAGGTGTACAATAAAGCAAGACTGTTTGTGGAGCAGAACTTATTGTATTCGTGACAAGCAGGTAGTGCGCGAACGTTTACAAACAACACGAGACACACGGAAGTATGCGGCGCATTGCACGCGTGACGAGCAATAAAAAAATAAAAAAAAATATCCGCACAGACGTTATTGTATCAATGAAACAAAAGAATAAACGTGACTCCTGCATTGCTTGCACAAATCCTAGGAACAAGTAATCACACGCGACTGGTCGAGTTCGGGTAGTGTTGAATGGCTTCCCGAGACTGCCGACTGACGGACTGACCGCGAAAGGATGCGAAATGCCCGTAGTGCAAAGGCGGCGCGTGGCTAGCGCGACGGCGCTCTCCGGTGCACGGAATCGCGACGTAGCTCGGCGTTCGCATGCGCGCGCGCGCAAGGCCACGTGGTTGAGGAGAAACTAGAACACTGTAGGAGAAACGTTACTCCGTTGGCGCTTGCCGCAAGAGGGCGCGATGGGTAAAGCGCCCGCAAGGCAGAAAGTCGCTGCTCCGAAGGAGAAATGCCACCCGTTGCTCCTTTCTCGCTCCCTTCTTTTAGAGTGTAGCGTGTCGGGCTCGCAATCTGTTTTTAACGGTCTTCTTTTTTTTTTTGTCTTGTCGTAGTGCACGTATTTCGCCATCATTATGGTCTGCGCGTGATGAAAATTGTCAAAAGCAGTTCTAATGCACAATTTTATCCCGAGTTCTGCTGTTTGTTTGTTTTTTTGTTTTTTTTTTTTGTGAGGTGTAAAACTACTCTTTTCGGTGGGGTCATGCTACTCTGCGTCGACCAAAGTTATGTTACTCTGTTGAGGTGCAGTTCTTTCGCCCATCGTGGGGGGCATTATTATACCCGGTCTCAAAAAGAGGTGATTTACTGTGGAAAAGAGAGTTAAATATGGGAACAGAAAATACTCTCTAAAGGAGAGTGCCCGGCACTCTCTTATTTCTTAGAGTCTGCAACGCGTCGTTACTATACGCGTTCGTGCCATTCGGTGCGTTTCCAATAGGACATGTTCAGTTTTGTCAACGCACCGTACGGTTCCACCTTAAAGGTGGAACCGCATGGCGCGGTTTCAGTGGCGATTGACGCGCGGCTTGAGGGACGCGTGCGTCATTTTGACGATCGGCCACGCGAACTCGGCCGCGGCATCTTCCAACTCGGACTAGAAAGGAAAAAATCATGGTTGATCCCTCCGTCATAGGAATCGGTATAACACGAAAGTGAAACATGTCCTTACAGAAGTACTTGAATGTTTACTGTACATTGATATACGAGAGTTTGCGCAATGTCTATTGGTGTTTGACAGTCATAGCGCGGTTCAACGTGGATACATCCACGTTGACGCTTGGTGGTACATCTGTATCCCGACGACTAGCGTCCATGACCAATGATTAAACAAACCCTTGTTGTCATGCATGCTTGCGGTTGCTGTACGGTGAAGCGGAATCGGAGAAAGCGGTGTGACAGCCAGAAGAGCATCGTTGATTGGACGCCGAACTTGGGCTAAGGTCGCCTACTCGCGGCATATTCGAGTTATTGAACAACCCTGCCCGATCAGAGGGAAACGCAACGCGCGTCGTGTCTTCCCCGTGGGCAGGCTGCGGTGTTTCGCGGGGCAAGCTATACCTCGCGACAACTTTCTGTGGCAGCACAGCCAAAGCTACGTGGGCGGAGCTTCTGCACATGTGTTACTACGCCAAGTAGTCCGTTTGCGGGCAAGTTCGGTTTCGGTTTCTGCAAGTGCATCCAACATGTACGTTTTCGCACGGACATCCAAGGTTTATGATGTTATTTTTGAAATAGTGTAATAAAGGATAGGTTATACGTAGCTTTAATTGAAAGCTATGACAAGCCTTGCGATCTTATGAACGCAGCGGTGAAGGAAAAAATACGTGGAATCATTGCTGTGTTCTTCTGCGAATTCGAGCATAGCTAATCTGCCAGCGGTTCAAGCCCGCGTGTAAAGTGAGCACCATACAGTAATGCTTGCATTTGCTTGATTGCATCTTTTTTTTCAAAGCAATAAAATATTGTTTATTGCTAAGTAACACAGGAAGCAGCTTTATTGAAGCGGTCAGATTTATTTTTGAAAAAAAAAGGGGAGGGGGGAAGGCGCACGTTCGAGCAGGAACTGTGCGTGTTAGGAAATTCAACGCAATGGCAAGAAACCATGTCCTAAATTTCGGTGAACACAGGGTCGGTATTGTCGTTTTCCTTCTTTTGAAGACGCACAACTTTATGAAGACGCTCACGTTAATTTGTTCGTGGACGCGAAGACATCGATGGGTCGCAGATATCTTGGCCTCGACTGGTCACAGGCGCGCGTCTCACGTTCGTAAATCCACGGCCGTGGTAAATCCAAGCGGGTGAAACGCACTCCTTACTCGGTCAAGAACGCTGTTTTGGCCGTTAGCCGCATAATAGACATGAACGCGCCTGTTGCCCAGGCGAAGCTTTCACTGGTGATTTTATCCTCCAAAATCGCTGTCATCGCAAAGCGCCAAGAAACGCTCCCGCCGTAGACGCCGATGGGTACGGTGTTAAAGTGCGCGATCTTTAGCGTTATTGTATCAGCAATCAGGCAACCGAAATACCGACCACGTATGGAACGCAATTTATGAAAACGTACAGTTTCCAATCGCAATTTTGCTTTCAAGCAGCTGGTCTTGCTGAAGACTGACAGGTCGCCGGTGTCACTTTCAAGGTGGCTATCGCGATGAGAGACCCACTTGCGCTGACGGTATCACACACACAACTTCTTTCTCCGTGATAGCATGTGCGGGGAACAAAATATTTGACGACGCACAGCTGTCTTCTTTTCCTCTGCGCGATAAATACAGATCACCTAGCGAACACGCACTCATCCTCGCTCACAAGCCCCGATGTGAACTTGCTGCAACCGAACGACGCCATCGTTGTTTACTGGGGCAGGAAAAAGGTGAAATGACACCATGAAACCAGAAAACTAGAAACAGCAAGAAACAAAACTCCCACACGGAATAAGCTTTCTTGATAACAATGTGAACGATCTTGAGCATAATAACTACACCTTTTGTTTTTATGTTTCCTTTTATGCTAGGTAGTATATAAAAGTTAGCGTTCGCGGACTACATGCAGACGCGTAGTAAAAAAGTGCGTGATTCGGCTTCGTAGCTTTCGCTGTGCTGCCACAGAAAGTTGTCGCGAGGTATAGGAACGCAGAGTTACGGCCACGCTAGCCACGCAAAGCACTCGCGCGTCGCAGGGCTATTTTCGGTATGGACGGATGCTATGAGAGAGGAAGACGCTAGGTGTAGGGTCGCCACCTGGCAGTGTGTAAATGCGTCGACGAAATTGCGCTTTTCCTATTCGAAACTTGCCGAATGAGATGGACGCGTAGAAACAACGCTTTGAAGGAACTAATCGTGCATTTCACGGTCATAATGCATTACTTCACTTTAGCAAGATCACTCTAAGAAAACAGTGGTAGATATAAAAGGCGTGTTTTTAAAGCGTGCAGGGTATGTGGCCGTGGCGCAGTGAATAGCGTGCCCGGCATTGCTTGTGGTGGACCAAGAGGTCGTAGGTTCGAGTCCCGTTGATGGACCTTTTTTCTTTGTCTTCTGATGATGTGTATTTTTTTCGACGTCATTTCCGTGACGGAAATACATCATTCAAATCTTGGTGGACCCCGGCATAAAACACTTTCATGTTAAAAAAAAAAGGCCTCGCGCGTAGCGTCGCTCGCTCGTCCGCCAAGGGTGCAGACGCGTGCTTGGTTTCTTCCAATGCCATCCAGACGGCGCTGACCTAGGGGGGGGGGGGGGATACAGTTTGTGTAGAATGGGAAGGAATAAGCAGCAAGGACAGCGTTGACATTAGCAAGGGGCTGAGACAGGGATGTCTTTTGTCCCCGCTGTTATTCATGCTGTACATGGTGAGGATGGAAAAAGCGCTAGAAGGTAGCAACATTGGATTTAATCTGTCAAACAAACAGGCCCGGCGCGATGGGTTGAGCAGAAATTTCCCGGTTTATTTTATGCTGACGATATTGGCTTATTTGCGGACAGTCAAGATGATATACAGCGGCTGACATATATATGCGGAAGGGAAGGCGAGGCTCTAGGACTAGGATTTAGTGCAACATAATGTGGATTGATGGTATTCAATGATCACGAAGACCATGCGGTTTTAATACAAGGCCAAAAAATACCGAGGGTAAGCGAGTACAAGTCCCTCGGAGTGTGGGTAAATGAGGGGGATATATATATGGAGGTACAAGAGAAAGCATCGGTAGGCAAAGGGAAAGAGGAATGCTGCAATTATGAAGCACAGAGCGTTATGGGGATACAATAGGTAAGAGGTGCTTCGAGGGCTGTGGAAGGGTGTGATGGTTCCGGGGCTTACATTTGGGAACTCTGTGGTGTGCATGAAGTCAGAGGTGCAATCCAGGAATGGATGTAAATCAAAGGACTGTGGGACGCCTCGCGTTGGGCGCTCACGGGAAGACGACAAATGAGGCTGTGAAGGGTGATATGGGATGTACAGGCTTTGAAGTGAGGGAAGCTCAGAGCAAAATGAGATTTGAAGAAAGGCTGAGGAAAATGAAGGAGAGTAGATGGGCAGGGAAGGTTTTCAGGTATTTGTATAGAAAAAAACGTCGACACGCAGTGGAGAAAACGAACTAGGAGGCTCAACAGTGGCTACAGTGTGGCTACGGCTAACAGTGTGGGCGATATGGCAACAAGGAGCATTAAGCGAAAAGTCAGAGAGGCGGAGAGGACGTATTGGATGACAGCAATGGAAAAAAGAATCCGGCTGTCAGTGACTACCTGAAAGGGAAAAAACGAAATAAGGAGGGAAATGTTTTATGATAATTCAAGAGGGAAGCGCTTTACTGTTTGAAGCAAGGTCGGCTTGCCTTAGAACGCGTAGTTATAAAGCGAGATTCAGTAACTATGAAGAACAATGTACATGCTGTGGGGGAACTGAGGAAACGATGGAACATGTACTTGATTGAATGTGGCGATATCCACCCAGATATACGTGTGGGCACGAGTCTACATGAAGCCTTGGGTTTTAGGGACAACAATGGAAAACTGAACAAGTCCGCGATAGAAATAAGTAAGAGACGGTTAGAGTATTGGTGGCAGAAAAGTAGAGATAAAGGACAAAAATAAAGAATGGGGGAAAAATAAGGTCATTCTTCCTTAAGAGGCAGAGAGATGGACCGTCAATTTATATTTTTCTTTGCTATAATAACATAGATTTAATCAATGTAGGTAAGGCATTAGGCCAACATAAAAGGAAAGTTTTTTTTTTCGAGCCTGGTGGCAGACATGTCACCTCCCAATTATAAAGGGGACGCTCATAGCATCCATCCATCCATCCATCATAGCAGAGGAGAAAGAGGGGAGGGGACGCGCATGCGCAATGGCGGTGAAAACGCCGCGGGAGGGATGCCTAGAGGAGAGAGAGGGGGGGCGTAGGAGAGGAGATGTGTGCAGAGGGTTTGCGCATGCGCAGTAAGGGTGGTCACGCCGCACACCGGATTGAACTCCGCCATAAGATGCTTTGCAGCTAAAATCTAGCAACCCAGCAAAAGCGACGCGAAAACACCGCTGATTTTTTTTCCGTACGGTGCACATGCCGCGGGCGTTTTCCGCGCGTCGCGTTTTTCGCGAGCGAAAAACGCGCCATTCCGTTCCGCCTTAACACCGCGTTCCCCACTTACGTTCGCCCTCAGCAAAATCGCAGCCGGGCGAAAGGTAAGACATTACGAGCGTTGCGTTTCCCTCTAGTTCACTCGTTAACCTGTAGCGGGATGGGGACCTTGGCCCAAGTTCTGCGTCCAATCAGGAATGCACTTTTGGATGTCACACCGCGTTTGCACCGATAGCTACTACAGCTACCACAAGGGTTCATTTAATCATTGATCATGGTCTTTTGTCGTTGGGATAAAGTGTATAACCACGCATCAAAGTCGGTGCACTCACGTTAAACGGTGCTATAAGTGACACATAGTGCAACCTCTCTTATTTCAATGCACGTACAGTACTACTACTTCTGTAAGGACAAGTTTTACTTTCGCGTTATAGCGATTCCTATCACGGAGGGATCAACCACGTTTTTTTATTATAATTCATAACATTGTGTCACTCTTCATTTTTTATACACTCCAAATGTACATATTGCACGTGTGCGACAAATTAACCGTGGTTCGAGTCAGTGATGTTGTGCGTGCTATTGTACTAGTGCTACACTGTTGAACAGTTTAAAATTCTGCTATATCATATCAGATGTATTTCCACTCCTGAAAAAATAAGTGACTCGTTGTCACCCGCGTAGCGTGTACAATAAGTTTACACTATGACAAGGGGGGGCTGAGAACTGACATATGATATACGGTGAGTAAACGTTACGGTGTATTTTAGCATCCTTAGCCTACGTCATACCTTGCGCAATCAATATTACGTGAATAATGGTGTGTGTGGTGCGGTGTAATATATTTCGCGAATTTTTCACGAAATACATGACGCAAATATGACGCATTCTGCTACTTCGATGCTTCTTGTTGCATAAATACATAAGTAAACAAAACAAATCGGTTCTTTCGGGCTGTTTACAGGAGCAATGCCATTCAACCTTCAAGTGTAGCCATACCAAACCATGTGTGTCAGTGGCGCTTGCTACGCTAGTTGTATTAAAATTTTTTGTGGCATGTCCAATCATTGTCATCCCCATTTTCGTGTGCGGGTGTATTGCACTATTGACGCTATGTATATTTACGCTCGTAACTATGGTTAATTGACTGTTGTGGCCTAGGTCTCGTAGCGCATGCATTGTTTATAGCCGCTATGTTTAAGTCCTGTCGTCATGATTGTGACGGTCTTTATGACACGCGCAACATTTATAGCATATAGCACTGCCCCAAATATTGATTTTAATACTGCCGTAAAACCACGCACATAATATAATTGTTCAGAAGTGAACCGCGCACTACCCTTTTTGACAACGAAGCACTGCTGTCCAAACGCTGTGTTACCCAGAGCCATGAATGCGGCAAAAGAATACGTACCGATCAATAGAACGATGAGCTTGTAACAAGTTAGCGAAGTCATAGTTTCTGAATGACCGGGCAATGGCTTGTTGCCGCAGTATTCTGATACTTGTATCATACAATCAGGAGAAATGTAATTCGCTGAAGCGCGTTAACGTCACTGTTCATCAGATCAACAAAATAAATATCAATGACACAAATGGTTTGACAAATGCGCTGTTTTCCGTTATTGCCGAATGTGTTTTGAGCGGTCCTGACATTTTCTATTGTGTGTCCTGACATATTGAGCGGTCCTGACATTTTCTATATACATACATACATACATACATACATACATACATACATACATACATACATACATACATACATACATACATACATACATACATACATACATACATACATACATACATACATACATACATACATACATACATACATACATACATACATACATACATACATACATATGACACTATACAAAGCTTGACGGCCGCTCAGAACAGAAATTTCACAATAGAGAAAAACATGTTTTTCAGAACATTTCAACGCATTTATCATATTGATTTGTTGATCTGAGGAACAATGCCTTTAACGCGCATCAGCGATTCCTGATTTCCGAAATTCAGGCGGTGTGACAATATGCTGAATATGCCTACTCCCGAATGCACCAAACCATAGGAAGTGCTCTACCGGCATCGTTCCAATTGTTCTCTGAATAAATCCCAATTCTAGTTAGGACAGGATGTCGATTCCCAAAACCTCGTGGAAATTGGCGTTGTGAAGTCCATACAAAAAGATTTTCTCTCGTGTAGCACTCCATATGGATTGTTTTGTACAGTTTCCGCTACACTCCTAAAGGCTAAAACCTTTTGAAGCATTTTTTATCCATGTTCAACATAAATACGTAAAGTCATTTTTAGCTTACGGCAACTATACTAAAATGCATACCGTATGTACCTAACTGCAGTAGAAGTAATTCAGACCGACAAAACCGATCGACCAAATTTCACCACACTTTGTCCACGATGTGTATTCCTGCAGAAAAACAAACCGAAACTTCGAAATTCTTTATCTACCGAATGTTGTTTCTTTTCCCCGTGTGAAACGCGTGTAGAGGCTGTTTGTGTACGTGTACGGCCGCATGAAGCATTCTATAAACACAACTAAAGTGGTTCTTTGTATGTGTTGTGCGTCCTGTATTTGTGTACGGCGATATCGTTCGAGACCCTGCGCATATTTGTGGATCCAGATAACTTAGACGAACACCTACTTATTCACTTCACAATGTTAGATTTACTACCTGATCTGCGGTGGCAGAATGGTCTACCGACACCACATAAACGCGATTTTTTTAATAATAAAATGAAAATGAGCGCATGCTCCAACGTTAAAAAAAATGTCCTCACCTCCCCGAAGGGAATCGTGAGGAAATGCGAATGCATTTCTTGCGCCGACACCGACTTCCGCCATCGCCTTGAGAGGCGCCCAGCCAGCGAACGGTCGAGAGTGAGGCGCGAGCGGATGGGAGAGTGGGGCGCAGGGAGGAGAGGGAGCGAACGGCGAGAGAAGGAGCGGCGAAGCACTGCACCTACCCTCTCCTACACTCTCTCGCACCACATGCTCCGGTAGCTAGGGGCGAGGATAAGCGAGCGCGCCCGCAGCTGTTGCTATGGGAGAGGGAGGGAGAGCGGAGAGATAACACCTGCCGGCGCGCGGACACCTCCTCAACCTATCCTCCTCATCCGCGGACGCCGCCGGATGCGCCTGACATAGCCCGGACTAAGAAATACATTCGCATTTAAAAGTGCGCAGCTTCCACAAGTGACGCACAGCAAAGACGATCAGCGGAGCTAGTGTTCGACCTTGCTACGTGTTGCTAGTAGTGCACTGCTACTGCTAGCAAAGCTAAGTTTTTGCTATTCGTACGAAGTATCGATATATTAGACAATACATGTGATGTGACTACCTGTAGCGTGACGTTGTGGATTTTGTCTTGCGTGAAGCTGTTACGTGGTTGTTGGTGGGAACATGTCACCTGACTAGCGGTTAACGCGATGTCGCGTGATTTTTGTCACGTGACTAACTATGGTACGTGATTTTTAGTCACGCGAGTAGGAACGTGATCTATATGATTCTAGTCCCGTGACTAGATACGTAATGTTACGAGATTTTTAGGCACGTCACTAGTTCCGTGATTTCAGTCACGTAACAAGTCACAAGTGATGCTAAGTGATCTTTTGTCCCGGGACTACTTGTTATGTGATGATACGTGATCTTGTAGTCGCTTAAAATACTCACCCGTCTGCGTGCTTCATGTACCTTTTAGTCCCATCTAGGCTGGCTGTTTCTCGCTCAATATGTACTGACTGGCCCGCCAACAATCTGTGCTCCACCCGTCATAGTTTTCGTATTCCTCACCAGACAAATCGGCGCACGTGTTGTGGGAGCGAAGCAGAAGTTGACAAGGACGAAGCGAGTGCGTACCGGTTCATGATGGTGATTTTTCCTGTTCCAACTACCCGGCGTTACTAACAGCGTTGCCATCGATGGACGTTAAAAATCCGCTAGAAAGCAATGAGAAATCCGCCAGATTCCGCTAGATTCTAAAACATATCCGCTAAATTTCCCGCCAAGAATTATTTTATTAAAAAGAAACAGTGAAATTTCGTATCTAAAAACCTTTATCATTATCAAAGGCTCCCCAAAACTATGAGAGCTGAACTAACATAAAAAAGTCTTCCAAAGAGTGTAACTAGAATACTAGAGGCTTCAGTGCTACGGTTGGCGTCAACCTCATCACAGATGAGGCTAACAGTTATAAATGTTCACTAAGGCTGAGCATTGGGTTAGTTGGTGCAGCATGATTCCAATGTTTCACAGCCCGGCAGGGCGATTTTGCTCCACTGGTTTTCAATGTTGCCATTGATTCCGGGGACACTGTCATTGCGTACCGCTGATGAATCAATGGCTCCTTCATGACGCAAAAAGTGTTTTCGACCGATAAAAATGATGACTCCTGGAGAACTGTGATGAAGGGAAGTCGCTGCCTGATTTAATCTACTAGCGTGGATAATAAACCTTATCATCTTTCTCGCATCACAGCTTCATCTGCGAGAGAGAACCCGTCGGTCTTCTCAGCCTTCATGCTGTCAACGTACGTCTCAAAGAGGTAGCCGAGATATGGCTTGGGGTTAAAGTGGTCCTCACGTCTGGACATCAGAACGTCCATCTACTCTATCGGAATCAAGATTTTATTAAGCATGCTTGAAAGCAAAGTCATGAGGTTTTTAGGCAGCTTTTTTTATCCCCATCTATCGCCTTGAATGCTTTGCTAACCTCTGAACATCTGTCAGAATCGGTCTGAAAAAAAGCAAGTACCGCAGGGTGATCCGATCATTCTCGTACATTCCATACAGCACTTCTGCCGCGTAGCACTTTTCAGTGCGCCTCGCCATCTCCAAGTGCGTCTTCAATTCGGCCCACTGGTCTACGATCCTTGAAACAGCTCTTTCGACGAGGGATAGCCACCGCGTCCTGCACTCTGCTCAATATTTTCAATGCTTCATCGCCGTCATTCATCAGAACGTAGAACTTCTTGTACGCAATTTACCGGTACGGGGACCTTGCCAACCAGTAGTACGTTTCGCTGGATTAGGTATTCTAAGTTTCTCGGCAATGCTTCCGACTATTTTTAATCAGTGCACTGCGTGAGGCATCCGCCAGAAATCCGCTATGTATGAAAATTGCCCGTCAAAAAAATCTGCTAGCCACTAGACAAATTTTTTCCCGTCAGAATAAAATGAAATCCGCCAGATTTAGCGGAAAATCCGCTAAATTGGCATCAGTGGTTACTAAAAGCCTCAAGAACCGCGATCTGAAAAGGGTACTTGTGCAAAACACAGGAGATCTCGTTTCACCCAACTATAAGGCATGTGCTAGTTTTAAATGCGAAGCATTTCTTAGCAAACTTCGGTGACTAGGAGCGTATCTATCTATCTATCTATCTATCTATCTATCTATCTATCTATCTATCTATCTATCTATCTATCTATCTATCTATCTATCTATCTATCTATCTATCTATCTATCTATCTATCTAACCGCCTACGACTTCATGCTCTCGTCGCCGTTCCGTCAATGGGATGTATGCCAAAATTAGTATGTCATAACATGACTGTATCACGAACATAAATGACAGGTCGTAACATGAAAATCATGAAATGCATGTCATCAACAGCATGATTTACATGTCACGGTCTTGATGCTCTTGTGGCCGTTTTGTTAGATTGATACGTACCAAATTTAGTATGTCGATATGTCGAGACGAGTGTAACACGAGCACAAGTGACAGTTACTAACGCGCAAATCATAACACGCATGTCATGTACGGCATGATTTACAGGCGTTGTTATCGAGGCGCCTGCGGCCGTTTAGTTAAATCGATATACATCAAAATAAGTATTGAGCGACGTGACTGTATAACTTACATAACGATAGGTCGTAACATGAGTTGATGACATGCATGTCATGTACAGTATGATTTACATGGGTCGCTCATGGCACGCTCACGTTCGTTTCGCTTGTTTGATGTACACCAAAATTGGTATTGCGCGGCGTTACTGTGTGAAGAACATAACTGACACATTGTAACTTGAAAATAATGATATGCATGTCATGTAAGCCATGATTTACATATCGCGCTCATGGCGCGCTCGCGGCCGTTTCACGGGCTTGATGTACGCCAAAATCGTATTGCGTGACGTGGCTGTATGACGAGCATAAATCACGGATGGTAACAAGCAAGTTATGTCATGTAAGTTATGTACGGCACAATGGTGCGCTTCCTGGTGCTCTTCCGTTTATTTTAACTGGATTGATACCAAAATTGGTACGCTATAACACGAGTGTGTAACGAACATAAATGAGACGTCATGCATTGTATGTAACAGAATATACGTTTCAGTAGCATGGTATATACCAAATTGTACCTGCCTGCCTGAATGACAGTCTGCGACAGTGAACCACATGTGATGGCAGGAATTTGCCTCAAAGACAAACAAAGCGATGTATGCAGCTCCTCGCTGACTTCTTCACATTATATTGCCACAGTGCGTGGGATCTGCCGGCTCTTTTCTTCTAAGTCAGAAAGATGGCAAACTTCTTCCATTGTAACTTGAAGGACCCTATTTGTCCTTCACTTGTGCATTGTTAAGTACCCGCCATGTATGGTCAAACATGCGATTTTAAATACAAAGCATTTCTTTGCCGACCACAGGCAATTTTGCTTTTTTATCTATCTATCTATCTATCTATCTATCTATCTATCTATCTATCTATCTATCTATCTATCTATCTATATATATACTATCTATCTATATATATATATATATATATATATATATATATATATATATATATATATATATATATATATATATATATATATATATATCAGGCCTTATATGTCTGGGCGCTCTCATGGTTGTCTCCTTAGCTTGGTATAAAAGAAAATAAGCACAGAAGGACATAAGTGTATGGCGAACATGATTAACAGGCTTATGACATGAATGATTTGACATGTTTACCGCGGAGGTCATGAAACCCCTTTGCCGCAGTCACGTGCGACACATACCTGCCTACCACTTCATGGAACAAGGGTATGCGACACATGTGATTAAAAGTCTGTACGAACCGAGCAATGGAGAGGATAGAGTTTTGAAACGTTCTCACAAGAGAGGCAAGGAACCCGTGTCGCAGAAAAAAAACCCGATAGGGGGGAAATGAATAAGATCACAGGCTCCAGCCGGTAAACGAACAAAAACAATCTGTGCGGCAGTCAAGTAATATTAATAACACCTTGGGTTTTAATCCGAAAACTACGATGCGATTCTGAGTAAAGCCGCATTGGAGGGCTCTGGAAATTTCGATCATCTGGTGTTTTTTAATCTGCACTCACTTCACACAGTAAACGGGCCTCTACTGTTTCGCCTCCACCGAAATGCGACTGCTGTGGTTGCGATCAAACCCACGACCTTCGTGGACGCAGCCGAGAGCCGTAACCCATGATCCACCCTGGTGGACGGCAGTCAAGTGTCCTACTGCACAACCACACCAGTGCTTGAAACAGTTTTGCGAAAGGTCCTATGCAGGCATCTTATCTGGCCAACGTCCATTTATTGTTACACTGTTGGCTAAGCACTTTGATAACTCTCGAATAAATATTACATATGTATTATTGCGTTATCAATTATATGGATACTCTCGGCTAATTTTTGCCGTTGCCGCCGCCTGCATGATCCGGGTAGGTATATATGTGTATATATATAAAAAAGGCACAAAGAAAAAAATAATTCTCGGCACCCGACCGGGGACTCGAACGAGTGACCCCTTGCTCCGCAGCGCGCTGCGTTAGACCACTCAGCCACGTGTCATTTTTTTCTTTATTGCCTTCTTGACTACAGGTCAAGATAGTCTAACAATCATACATCATAACGCGTTTCATGTGCGTTAGTACCTCAGACAAAGATATCACATCTTCATCACGGTCAGTCGTCTTATACACATCACGTACTTTGACAACAATATCCACGACACACTCATGAACAGATGGTACTTTAGCATCACAGTGTCTATAAGCTAACATGCTGCGCCATACCGAATGTCCATCAAGTAAAAAGATTACATCCAAATGCTGAACAGAACTTTCAAAGGGCAAAAAAGCGAATTTCGTGTGGATTAATAGGTAAATCTATCTTTAAGGTCCTCTGCAATATTTCCCAAAGGAATATGGCATTGTTACAGTCAATAAAGGCATGCTCAGTAGATTCTGGCTTATTACAAAGAAAACACATATTTCCCCATGGTGCATAAATTCCTCTGTCTTCCAGCCACGTTTTCACATGCAGGGTTACCGTATGTAGCGAAAAACAAGGTCTTTACGTTAGGCGGTATCCACATGTTATTAACTCGTTTTAGAACGTCTTGGCCAGGTGCTTTTTAACACGAAAGTGTTTTATGCCGGGGTCCACCAAGCCTTCAGTGACGCATTTCCGTCACGGATATGACGTTGTTAAAAGGTACACGAACACAATACAAAGAAAGAAATCAGAAGAAAAAATCACGCGAAATTCGGAAGTCCGGGGAATCGAACCCACGACCTCCCGTTCCACGACGATAGAACGCGGGCGCTTAACCGACTGAGCCATCGGCGCACTCGCAAACATCGCTTCAGACGCGCCTTATATATCTCACACTCCTTGGCTCTGTACCGGCGCTCTTCGTTTCTCGGGGCCGTGCCGCCACCTAAGAGCGGAGAAGAGAAGTACTGCATTATGACACCAACTAACACCGACAGAAAACGCTGCGGTAGCCTCAGCACTACGGCAACTAGGGTGCCTCGATGCCAGAATTCGAAGAGACGCTGGCATCAAAGCGGCCTACCAACGCCGCCTAGATGGCGTTGGCCCGACTTGAAACAAAGTCTAGCGTTGCCTCCGCAATCACCTCCGACAAAGTTTCTGGAGCTCATTTCGCTGACCACAAACGGAAGCTTTGATTGCGACGTGCTCTACGCTCTGATTTGACTCGGTGACAACGCAGTTACGTGCTTCGTCCTTCGCGTTGTTTTGGTGCGAGTTACGTGCTTCGTCTTTCGCGTTGTGCTAGCGTGCGCAGTGTAGTGCAGCTTCCGAATGCAACAATGGTGTATCTCCGCCTTCTACTGATACGAGTGCGATGGTACCGACTACGAGAACTGCTGCATTAAGCGCCGCCGAAAGACAACCGGGGTCGACGGGCGACTGTCGCGCAAGTGAGTTTGGCAGGCGTTGGTTTGGTGCAGCGATGGACACGCCATGGGGGAGCGGGAGGCCTTCGCGCGTTCACGGCTCAAGCTGAGAACTCTGTCTTTCGAGTTTGCGAAGTTGAGCACATCGTGACCCAACTGTCTGCCATACAGACGCGGATGCAGGACCGAAATGGTCGTATCTTCGCCGAAGTGACCTATCAGCTGGACGCTGCTCGCCAACGCGACGCGGCATGTCAAGCACATCCACAGGACGGTCACCGACCCGCAAATCACGCTCCTTTGCTGCAGCGAACCGTCACTTGAAAAAGGATTGAGTGAAAACCCATTTGGTTTCGCTCAATTGCACGGTTCGCGAATGCCTGTGGTCCAAGTGTGATTTGCGCGTGCAATGTAGTGTCTCCGTAAAGTGTATCCTGGTAGTGAGTCGTTGGTTGTCGTGGTGGAGATGTGCCACCAGGTTTGAACATGGGTGCATAAACATCTAAGTGTGATATAGCCACTGAACACCAATAGACATTATATATCAATGTGCAATAAACATTGGACTACTTCTGTGAAGACACGTTTCACTTTCGGGTGTGCCATAGCGATTCCTATATCAGAGGGATCAACCACATTTTTTAGATGTGAAGCATCTTATGGCGAAGCTTAATCCGGTGGTGGTGGTGGTGGTGGTGGTGGTGTGCCGCGTGCCCACCCTTACTGCGCATGCGCAAACAGTTAAAAAAAATAAAAATAAAAAACCTCCTCTCCCCCCTCTCTCTCCTCTAGGCATCCCTCCCCGCGGCAACCACACCCGCACTGCGCATGCGCCTCCCTTCCTCTCTCCCCTCTTACACTCCCCCCTCTCTCCATCCCTGCCCGCGGCGTCTAACTCCCCCCTGCGCATGCGCGTCCCCCCTCTCTCTCCTCTCCTACGCTCCCGCTCTCTCCTCTATGCATCCCTGCCCACGGCGTTCACACTCCCACTGCGCATGCGTGTCACCCCCCTCTCTCTCCTCTCCTACGTTCCTCCCTCTCTCGCCTCGCGACGCCGACGCAGGCAGCGTCTGCTAGCGAGTTTCTTGGTTGAAAAAACCGACTGCTCGCGCTGCACAACCGTTCACTGGCCATCCCGTATATATAGCAATGGATCTTGACCTCCAAGGTGGTGCCGGTGGGAGAGATTTCTCCTGTGCGTTGTTGAACAATAAAAATTCGCAGCGTGCGCGTTAACTAAAAGCGGAGTGCGGGTCTCTGTGTCCAGTCGGAGTCTTCTGTCTCTCATTGCCCTATTAGCAGCGATTGGCGTGTTCTAGTAGGAAAAACTGCTCCATCACTGCCTGCTTTGCGCCTCCCCAGTTTTCTCTCCTGCGCAACGCTGCGATGAGCGCCAGCGTCAACGCCGCCGCCAGTGTAAGCGTTAGCGCCCGCTGCTTCACATCTACACATGGTTCCGTTTAGCGGGAGATGGTGTAATTTTTTTAAACGATTAACCTATAAACAGGCACAGGGAATGCGCTGTCAATTAGATCCTTCCTAAGGCGCTTTCTTTTCACGTAATATAAGTAATCCATAGAAAACATAGCAAAACTTGCCCTTAGGAATCGATACGACAACACAACTTCGCGGAAGAACGGTGACAAGGAGTGTCGTTCCCCCCCTCTCTGACAATAAAAGAAGACAGGCATGTGATGGAATAACATTGTTTGAAATAAACAGCATAAAAAAGCATATCCTTGATCTCTTATCAGCAGAAAACATGATACTACTTGGTTTAGAAAGAGATGACACAAAGAAAGCCCTCCTTTCTTAACTCGACGAAACAAATTTGTTCTTGATGTACACTCCCATGTGGAGTTACAGATGGAAGTAGCGAATACCCTGTGAATTTTTTTTAATGCTTTTACGCGTACAACTAAGTGCTTACAAAAGGTACAAAATTTTAGCTGCCAGAAAAACGTTACATATTGCGGACCGAGAGAAAATTAATAATTCTCGGCCACCCCATGTTTCAGCAGGCGCCCGCAGCTCCTCTCCCTTATCAAGGCAAAGCGATTCGCTGTCTTTATATCTCTCCAATGGTACCTCGAGATAACGGCTAGGTGTCGTGAGCCACTGAATATTTCCAAATGTAGCGGGCGTAAAATCCCAACTGCCGTGCCACAAACCCACGCTTTTATCCTTATTCATCAAACTGCCGCTTGCGTCGCAAAACCTTTCAGTTATTCTCAATAACGATTGACGCTCTCTGTATCAACAGCAAAAAAGGCAATATCGTCGGTGTATGCCAAAACACGCGCTTCCCAAGCCTCTAACCTAAACCCTTTAATTTCAGTGCTGCTGATAACGTTCCTACAGAGTGGTTCTAAAAATAAAGCAAAAAGTAAAGGGCTTAACGGACACCCCTGGCGCATAGAGGAAAGGACTTGTATGCGCTGTGAAAGTTCTCTATTAACAATTAAATTTAGAGTTGAGCTTTTGTATGCCATTCTAATACCTTTATACATCACCGAACCAAGATAAACGTATTCAATTAACCTAAACAGAATATTGTGTGGCACCATGTAAAAAGCTTTGGCTAGATCTATTTGTCACATGGCCACATTAAGAAGTTCAGTATCACAATACTCCAATATGCTTCTGGCGACGTGAATATTCGTGAATATACTCCTGCCCTTAATGCCGCCTGATCCGGCCCAACCAATCTTGAGTATAACTCCGTGAAACCTCCTTGCCAGAACTTTCATTAATACCTTGTAATCCACGTTCGTCAACGTGATTGGCCTGTATCCTGTCACTTTATGTAAGACATGTTTCTCTTTTTCTTTAGGAATCAATACAGTGTGCGCACGATGAAACGATGGAGGCAAAGTCCCCCGACCAAAAGATTCTGAAAACACTTCATACAATGCTGCGGCCATATCCCGACTTGAACGCCTTATAAAAAGCGGCAATAATCCCATCTGGACCCGGTGGTCCAGATGGTCCAGCCCGTGCTAAGAGATCTACTACAGCCCTCTCAATTTCTCCTACAGTAATAGTCATTTCAAATAGTTTTGTTTCCTCGGAGTTAAGTATCGGTATTTCTGTCAAGAGCTCATCAGCATAGTCCGTCCCCTTTGGCTCACGATAAGAAAACAATTCTTGATAGTAATTTTCAAAAGATTTCATGATATCATTATGTTCTCTCACTATATTGCCATTCATTTCTATTTCTAATATTTCGTTCCCTCGAGCGTAAGCCTTTACATCTGATAAGGCTCGCTTTGTCAGCCCTTCACTCATGAGGTATTTCTCAGCTCTTGCACATATAATTGCCCGTATATATAGATCCTCTTCCGGACTTTCAATTTTGTTTTTAACTACCTGCAGTTGATTCGTCAATAATCCCGGGTTTTCTGTTTCGATTTTCACCAAATCTTTAAGTTCCAACCGTAGGTCGCGTTCCTGTCTTCGCGCTTGATATTGGATGTGACAGCCGCACTCTACCACGACCATTTTTATCATTTCCTTAAATAATTCCCATCGTTCCGCCGCACTGCGTTTTGTGTCATTAAAAAAAACCTTCGATTTCTTTGTTTGTCTTATCGACAAACCCTTCATCTGTGATTAACTTAGTATTCAATTTCCACTTTTCCCATACAATCTTTTTTTGCACTTTTGCCCAAGCTCAAACGACACCAAGCAATGATCACTGAAGAAAACAACCTCAACATCATACTTTTGACACAAATGCACAATATCAGCACACATATAATCTATATAGTAGTGCATGACTAGTGCCTTGAAAATGTGTGAAGGGTTGACGACTACCACCCTAAGCAAACAGAGCCACGTCGTGTAAAGAAAACTTGCTCAGGCTATCTTTAAGCAAATCGACGCTTTCATCGCTTATCCTGGCAGCAGTGCTACGATCTTCTTGGGTATTAACACAATTGTAGTCGCCCATCACAATCACACACCTCTGACAATCAAGGTACGCGTGCAACTCACGGAAAAAAAACATCTTTCCCGCATATTTGTTGGGGCGTATACACCTATCGTTCTAAATTTCGTACTCCCGTAAGCAAAGTGACACAAAAGAAAACGCCCTACGCAAGCAACTTCCGCAACAATGCCCAGATAGTTCTTGAGAAACATAATACACCCAGCTTATGTTCCCTTCGCATGGCTTACACACGCATTTTACCGCAATGAAATTTGTAATACCAAGCTATCAGTCGCGTCCTCAGTACTAATCTTACTCTCCTGGACCACGAGCAAGTCAAGGTCCTTTTCTTGCATCAGGCGCTTCACCTGGAACTGTTTGCGACGCACTCGTAGACCACCTACGTTCAGCGTACCAATGCGTAAAGGCGCAGTCACGCTAGCCATGTTGATGACAAGGATAAAAGCACAATACTGCGCTTACCGTGACTCGTATACCGTGCAGTGGGAAAACCAGGGTCTTACTTATCCCGTCCCTGACCCCGAACCGGCGACGATGACGCCGACCTGGTTTCGGGGGCCATATTATTTACCCTTTGCGCCCGTGACGCGATGCCACTGACGCTGCGGGCGTTTCATGTTGCGTTCCGTGCTTTCCACTCAGGGACGACCGCCGCATCCCACGGTCGCTGCCGTATCCTCTGCGCTGGCTTCTGATGTACCGATCTCGCCACTGTCGCTCATGACTTCCTCGATGGTTTCTTGACAATCCCGCTGGCCACCTGTTTCGGCCATCTCCTCTGCTTCCTTCGTTGGGTCCTTGCTGTCTTGCGTTGGCACTGGGCTTTCTCTTCAACAGTCTTGTGAACCTTTGCATCGCGTCCCGTAGCGTTGCTGCCAGGGGGCAGACTTCTCGGCCTCCTCAGCGTCCATTAAATTTTCTTGGGCGTCGTCTGTTCGCAGAGTGGGCTTAGTTACTCTGGCATAGCTCCTGCCGCAATCCTGACTTCCATGTCCAAACGCTCGGCATACCCCGCAGCGCGGAGTCTGGCAGTCTCGTCGTATATGTCCTTGCATGCGGCACCTTAGGCAGAGCGGCGCCCGACCCGGGGCCACCAGAAGGACAGTGCCTCCTCCAAACTTAAAAAGATGTGGCAAGTCGTCAAGCACTACACCTTCCCTCAGTTTCAGTCTCGCAACCCTCGTCGTCGATGTCGCATGTTCGAAGCCCGCGACAGTCCATTTTTGTCGTTCGAAACCTCCAGGACTTCACCAAATTCACGCAACACTTGTCAAATGCTCTCATTTGAGACAGCAAAGTCAACCTAGTGAATTTTCAAGGTGACGTCTTGTTGCATAGGGTCGATGACAGCACAGAAGCCACCATTGACTAGGAGTCCACCCGTTTTAAGGCAAGATATCCTTGTCAGCTTTGCTTCGCAACTTCACCAACCAGATGTGATTCATCCAGAAGGCACCAATGCCAGTGATCGCCTTGATGACGCCTTCTTCTTCTAACGGTGCCACTGATCAGTGGTAACCACCTCGCCGACGACGCTGCCCGATGTGCCCACGATGAAGCGCCCACACTGCTCATACCACTGTCAAGAGTCGACGCTGCAAGAGAACTGCGTCGCATCGCGCATAATGCCACCCTTACACACTGGAATTCTCCACTGCACTACACTCGTCATCCACAGAACCTTGAATCGCTGCTCCAACTGCAACTGCCATCCAACATTTCGCGACGTGACGCAACAATGCTGTGTCGGCTGTGGGTTGGTGTAGCCTTTACCAACTCATTCAGCCATCGCGTTGGCATGGCTTACTCATCCAAGTGCGATAACTGCAACGGTGTAGAGAATAAGGCCATCTCTTGTGCCGCTGTCTCCAATATGAACAAGCTCGCCGAACTTTCCAGTGTGTCTTAAGGAGACTCGACGATCGGCCCTTCACTCAAGAAAAGATCTTGGGAGCATGGTCTCACAATGCATCAGCGCAGAAAGCCACACGAGCCCTCCTGCAGTACTTGAAGGCAACATCACTGAGCTACCGCCTATGAAACCCTGCACTTTGTGTGTTGTGTGCAATGTGTCCCTCTTTCTCTCTCTTTCCCTCTCTCTTTTACTCCCTTATCCCCCCTCCTCATGTGTAGGGTAGCAAACTGGACATAGTGTAGTTAAGCTCCCTACCTTTCCTATATTTCTTCTCTCTCTCTTCTAACGGTGCCCGAAAGTCTTCCTACCGGTATGGTCGTTTTGCCAAATCACCGTGCAGAAACGCACACTGCTGCATGTTATCACCCGAAGGCAATGTCGGCAGCAAAAACCGGTAATCTGAAGGAGCAGAAGAAAGCCTGTCACCGCGACCAGCAGCGGCCACCGAAGTGACCCCTTGCTCCGTAGCGCGCTGCGTTAGACCCCTCAGCCACGTGTCATGCTTTATTTTTTTTTTTTGTTGAAGCCACGCGTCATGCATGCGCCGCCAGTAGTAACGGTGAGAAATTTATATGCACCAGTTACAGCTGGCGGTAGGCCGATCTCGGAGGAACTTGAGTGTGTTTTCTCTCATGCAACGCTCCTACACTGTCTTTCAATTTGAAAACTGCCCTTGAGACGCGCACGAAAAAACGGGCCCATTTCTGTTTTAGGGGCGAAGCCCCTAAGGGTGTGGGTCTGTCCCTCCTCTGTAGTAGTAGTAGTAGTAGGTAGGTAGGCAGATAGCCACGTATAGTGGAATGTACCCACTCCACGTGATAAAGATGAAGATGACGCAGTATACTGGAATGTACCCACTACACGTCATAACGGACGCTGATGACCATGAAGTATAAGCACGTTCCAGACCACACATTCTATTTCTGCCATGGATGAAAACGATCGAGCTTCGCCCACTCATCATCATTCACTTCGTGGATATGGCGTGATTTTTACTGGGGATTTCTACTGGTGGGAAAAATAAAAAAAAACAACACCGCGTGGCAAGAGACGCAGAGGGTTCATTCCACGCGCTGCACTTTAAAAGAGAAGTCACAGTTTCGCCACAAGGCGAAGCAATGAATGCCATAGCAACAAATTGGAATGTCAAGCGACGAATGGCAAGCAGGTCGAAACGTGCAGCACGCTGCTCACGCACACATGACGCACGACAGCAACACGCACACGGACGAGAGCAAACTAAAAACATTCACAGCTCGGCACTTAACGCGCTGCTCAAACAAAAACGACGCACGAAACGTATTCACAGGTACCTACGAGCGCGAACTAACAAGTGTCACAGTTGTTACTTCACTGTGTTTGAAAAGCGTGCTCTTTTCGCAAACGGGGGGGACTGCAGCGAGCGAGGTGACCTTCGCGCGGCCGGTAACTACAAAGATATCGTTCCGGCGAAATCCCCTTTCTCCGCCACCGCGAGATAAGCGCGTGCGCGCATGGGCATCAACCCCCCCCCCCTTCGGGCAAAGTGCGCGCCGGAGAGCTAGGAGCGCCTGAGAGCGCGCGTCGCGACGAACGGGGCCCCGCCCAGCGAAGCCCCGCCGAGCGCGGCCTTTGCGCCATCTCACTGGTTATGCTGAAAACACGCTGAAAACTCGCTGTATATAAATAGCTCGCCGTTTTAACGTTGAAGGACGTTCTCCTTCGTGGCTCAGCGGTTAGCGCCGCGCGCTGCAGAGTGAGAGGTCCCTGGTTCGATGCCGCGCGTCGGAAGCGTTTTTCTGAATAATTTTCCTTTGAGGTTTTTATAAATATATAGATAAATATACATATACGGGAGATAACGGCGGCGGCAACGGCGCCGGCGACGCCGACGGCGAAAACCAGCCGAGAGTGTCCACATAATTGTTATTGCAATAAAAAAGTCACAGTTTCACCGCAAAAAAGTCACAGTTTCACCGCAAGGGTGAAGCAATGAATGCGATAGCGAACAAATTGTAATGTCATACGAAGTGAGGCTGGCAGCTAAGTCTTTTGGATCCGATCTCACGCAACTCTAGAAAACGCTAGTATAAAGTTGTCACTCACTCACTCACTCTAGAAAACGCTTGTTTAAGAGAATTCTCTTCGCCTTGAGAGCGCAGCACGTAGAAGGGTACACCGGCCGCCCGCTGTCGGCTGCCAAGATGGGGAGATAACGCGCGCGCCCGCGACGACCGCGGTCGTAAAATCGAAGGTCGCTCGAGGGACCCCTCACCCGCCCTCGCGTCTTTTCACGCTCGCGAACGACGGGCGGGGCCGGTTGAACAGTTGGGGGGGATGTTATCGCATGCGCCTCGGAGCGACGGAGATTCCGGCTCGTTTGATCGGCGCTTCAGCCGCGTTCACCGCTCCCGCTCGCCCGCTATTACCCGCTGGTAGAATGTACGATGCGCAGGGGGTTCTTATCAATTTGTACTTCATACGCGACATGACGGCAACGGCGACGGCAAAAATCCGTCGAGACTGTCCATATAATTGCTATCGCAATAAAAGGAATATCTAAGAGCGTCGGGTTCTGCGTTGTCGACACTTGCGGCGCATTGCTCAAACACAAAGACGTAACAGCTGTGATAGTTGTTAGTTCACGCTTGTCCTGTGTATACCTGCGCGTTCTTTTCTAGCGTCCTTTTTTGCGCATAAGCGGGAAGCTGCAAGTAACGAGCTGCTCGTCGTTCTTCGTGTGACATTCCAATTTCTTGCTATGGTATCCATTGCTTCGTGCTTGCGGTGAAACTGTGACTTTTTTCCACTACTCAGTAAAGCGCTGTTCAACCACGGAGAAATAATCGCCCTGCAGCTCGCACTTCGTTACGATAAAAATGACTTATATGCTCTAACGTAAGCACTGATCTCACATTCGACAATGAGTCACCCATTAGGCGCCGGTTTAATAAACGTGCTTCGGAAGCTCTGGATACGCCCATAGCTGCACAATTTGCGCACAGACGTCGATTAACATCAAACCGCTTTGGTCAAAATAGAAAAAAAGAAGGAAAGATGCCACGTAGGCTGCTAGTCGCTAACTGCTTCTCATGGTATCAACTCTCAGAATGCGTCGAATTACATGTTTCTTTCTTCATAGATGTCAGTCTCTGCTCCAACTTTCATCAAACTTAAACAGATTGCACTGTTTTATCGCATTAAAGTGATGCGTAGTAGTTGTTTCGTTGGGCGTTTCCCATTAACGCTGAGTAAAGGCATTTGTATTCTGGTAGATTATAAGTATCCGAAAGAAAATTTTTCGTCCAGATAATGCAATTTATTTGAGACGTTATAGCTTGACAAGGTGAAGTGTCAAAAAGGTCTTGTGAAAATGTGTTAGTAATGCGCATATATGGGATTTTTATTTTAAACTATTTAATTATGTTGTTTTGACGATGAAATATTTGTTGTAGAAAGACCGCCGAAACTGCTGAATTTCAAGAAAGAGATTAACAGGCATTTTTTTTCAAAATTGTTCGTAGGCACATACACTTAAGCTACATTAATTTTCCGGATATGTTGAAAGCATTTGCAGGTAAGCGTTAGGCCTCTGCTGCTTCGAGTGTACTTTCACGCCCAATCCCACGTATTTAATTTGTGTGGCACCGTAGCAGGTCAGTTTTCGGCGTATCAGAATGGCTACGCGATACTCCCGTTCTGGTTTTTTAGTGAAGAACATTTCATACAGGATCTTAATTTGCTGGCGCATTCGCTTATCGCAAAAAGGTCATTTTAAGTGTAAAGCAGCGATGCCATTTCACGCTCTTATGGAATACAAAGTGCAAAAGTAAGAGACCGCGGAATGCCGCGTTCCCGCCAATATATCAAAAGAAAAGGTATGAAGCACTTCGTGTTCTTCGTGTTCTAAGTCTTCGACTTTTAAGCGGTGCGCAATAACGTAACAATGGTAAGAAGCACAATAGCCTGTTTGATCAGTGTAGTGTGACATGCTATTCTGTAGTGCGGGAAATGCCATCGTCATCCATTGTTGCTTCAGATGAAAATACCCGGGACTTGTTTTTGCAAACGTGAAGGCAAAACATGGGGTCTACAGCTACGCTGCGGTCTCTCGGAAAATGACGCAATAACTGATAAAGAACAGCATCTTCGTGCTGACAATGTTGCAACCATTCTGCACCCTAGCTGCCGAGCAACACACACTAGGGAAAGATTTCCTGCTTAGTGTACACGAGAAACAGCGGCAGTTCCGTCTATATCGTAATGCGACGACAAAGTTCGAAACCACTTAAATACACACGCTCGTTAAAGAAAGACAATACGCGTGGAATGGTATGATTTTGTGCGGTTGCAGAATTAGGATGTGCTTAAGAAAAGCATAATGTACGTAATATTGAAAAGGCTATAAATCCAGGAAGTAGTGCGCTTGATTTTTTGCTTTATGTATAGGGCCATCCGCTCTTAAAAATGATGCAGTCCAATTTTGTGCTGCCCATCAAAACTCTACAACCACAAATGTGTGGCTTCACAAATCTATGAAAATATACTGTCACAGATAAAAAATGCCATCACCTCCCCGAAGGGAATCGTGAGGAAATGCGAATGCGCCGACACCGACTTCTGCCATCGCCTTGAGAGGCACCCAGCCAGCGAACGGTCGAGAGTGAGGCGCGAGCGGACGGGAGAGTGGGGTGCAGGGAGGAGAGAGCGAACGGCGAGAGAAGGAGTGGTGAAGCACTGCACCTACCCTCTCCTACACTCTCTTGCACCACATGCTCCGGTTGCTAGGGGCGAGGATAAGCGCGCGCGCCCGCAGCTGTTGCTATGGGAGAGGGTGTGAGAGCGGAGAGATAACACCTGCCGGCGCGCGGACACTCTCGCCGCGGACAACGCCAACGCCGCACGACGCCGGATGCCTGACATAGCCCGACTAAGAAATGCATTCGCATTTAAAACAAGCGGCCATCGAGTTCGACGTGCTACATTCAATAGAGTGTGCTAGAAGAAGACAGTGCTCGGAACGGGCGCAAGACCAATGTTCAGAAAGCGAAGTTCAAACAGGGTCAAGCCACTTGAGGCACTGCGATCGATAGTCTGCAATGTGTCGTCGTTTAGGAGTTGCCCGCGGCTCCGCCAAGTGGCGGAAGGGCGGAATGCCGCTTTTTATTCAGAAAGCGCAGGCTCGAATCTCGGTAGTAGATAGTGGGTTTATATTAGGTGTGAAGCATCTTATGGCGAAGCTTAATCCGGTGATGGTGGTGGTGGTGGTGTGCCGCGTGACCACCCTTACTGCGCATGCGCAAACAGTTAAAAGAATAAAAATAAAAAACCTCCTCTCTCCCTCTCTCTCCTCTAGGCATCCCTCCCCCGCGGCAACCACACCCACACTGCGCATGCGCCTCCCTTCCTCTCTCCCCTCTTACACTCCCCCCCTCTCTCCATCCCTGCCTGCGGCGTCTAACTCCCCCTGCGCATGCGCGTTCCCCCTCTCTCTCCTCTCCTACGCTCCCCCCTCTCTCTACGCATCCCTGCCCACGGCGTTCACACCCCCCACTGCGCATGCGTGTCACCCCCCTCTCTCTCCTCTCCTACGCTCCTCCCTCTCTCGCCTCGCGACGCCGACGCAGGCAGCGTCTGCTAGCGAGTTTCTTGGTTGAAAAAACCGACTGCTCGCGCTGCACAACCATTCACTGGCCATCCCGTATATATAGCAATGGATCTTGACCTCCAAGGTGGTGCCGGTGGGAGATTTCTCCTGTGCGTTGTTGAACAACAAAAATTCGCAGCGTGCGCATTAACTAAAAGCGGAGTGCAAGTCTCTGTGTCCAGTCAGAGTCTTCTGTCTCTCATTGCCCATTAGCAGCGATTGGGATGTTCCAGTAGGAAACACCGCTCTATCACTGCGTGCTTTGCGCCTCCCCCTATTTTCTCTCCTGCACAACGCTGCGATGAGCGCCAGCGTTAACGCCGCCACCAGTGTAAGCGTTAGTGCCCGCTGCTTCGCACTTACACATGGTTCCCTTTAGCGGGAGATGTGTAATTTTCTTTTTTATTGATATTTGCTATAGCTGTGTTGGTTTTCCTTTTTTTCAAACTAGCTACAGTTGCTACGTATTGCTACAAAAAGTAACATGAAATATGAAGTCTCGTTTTGAGAATCATATTCGCAAAAATGTCAGAGGCCACAATTTACGCTTTTATTGAATGCCGTGCGGTGGCGCTGCAAATAATTACACTTAAATTAAAAATGGAAACGTGGGTAGAGCAAAATGATATTTTGGGAGAACTCCAGAATGGATTGCGAATCGACAGGAGGTTAGACGATAACCTGTTTCTTCTTACACAGTGTATAGAAATATCAAAAATAGAAAACAGGCCCTTATACGTAGCTTATCTCGACATCACCGGGGCATATGACAACGTTAATCAAGAAATGTTGTGGGATATATAGAATGGGAAGGAATAAGCAGCAAGGACAGCGTTGACATTAGCAAGGGGCTGAGACAGGGATGTCCTTTGTCGCCGCTGTTATTCATGCTGTACATGGTGAGGATGGAAGAAGCGCTGGAAGGTAGCAACATTAGATTTAATCTGTCACACAAACAGGCAGGCGCGATGGTTGAGCTGAAGCTTCCAGGTCTATTTTATGCTGACGATATTGTCTTATTTGAGGGCAGTCAAGACGGTATACAGCGGCTGGCAGATATATGCGGAAGGGAAGGCGAGGCTCTAGGACTAGGTTTTAGTGCAACAAAATGTGGATTGATGGTATTCAATGATCACGAAGACCATGCGGTCTTAATACAGGGCCAAGAAATACCGAGGGTAAGCGAGTACAAGTACCTCGGAGTGTGGGTAAATGAGGGGGGGATAGATACATGGAGGTACAAGAGAAAGCATCGGTAACAAAGGGAAAGAGGAATGCTGCAATCATGAAGCACAGAGCGTTATGGGGATACAATAGGTACGAGGTGCTTCGAGGGCTGTGGAAGGGTGTGATGGTTCCGGGGCTTACATTTGGGAACTCAGTGGTGTGCATGAAGTCAGAGGTGCAATCAGGAATGGATGTAAATCAAAGGACTGTGGGACGCCTCGCGTTGGGCGCTCACGGGAAGACGACAAATGAGGCTGTAAAGGGTGATATGGGATGGGAAGGTTTTGAAGTGAGGTAAGCTAAGAGCAAAATTAGATTTGAAGAGAGGCTGAGGAAAATGAAGGAGAGTAGATGGGCAGGGAAGGTTTTCAGGTATTTGTATAGAAAAAGCGTCGACACGCAGTGGAGAAAAAGAACTAGGAGGTTCACCAGTAAATATACGGCTAGCAGTGTGGGCGACATGGCAACAAGGAGCATTAAGCGAAAAGTCAGAGAGGCGGAGAGGACTTATTGCATGACAGCGATGGAAAAGAAGCCGGCTGTCAGTAACTACCGAAAGGGAAAAAACGAAATAAGGAGGGAGAGGTTTTATGATAATTCAAGGGGAAGCGCTTTACTGTTTGAAGCAAGGTCGGGTTGCCTTAGAACGCGTAGCTATAAAGCGAGATTGTGTAACGAAGAAGAACAATGTACATGCTGTGGGGAAACTAAGCAAACGATGGAACATGTACTGATTGAATGTGGCGATATCCACTCATAATATATACGTGTGGGCACGAGTCTACATGAAGCTTTGGGTTTTAGGGACAACAATGGAAAGCTGAACACGTCACGGATAGAAATAAGTAAGAGACGGTTAGATTATTGGTGGCAGAAAAGTAGAGATATAGGACAAAAATGAAGAATGGGGAAAAATAAGGTCATTCTGCCTTAAGAGGCAGAGAAATGGACCGTGAATTTATATTTTTCTTTGCTATAATAACATATATTTAATCAATGTAGATAAGGCTTTAGGCCAACATAAAAAGAAAGTTTTTTTTTCGAGCCTTGTGGCAGACATGTCACCGCCCCGTTATAAAGGGGACGCTCATAGCATCCATCCATCCATCCTCAATGTCACATTTCTTTTCTATCACTTCCCATTCACGTCACTTTTTGTAGCAGTACGTAGCAACTGATGTCAGTTTTAAGAAAGAAAGGAAAAGCAATACAGCTATGAAAGGTGACACTAATAAACACCCACCATCTACGGCTGCTATTCGAACCCGGTACTTTTGATTCGGGAGCGGGTATTCTACCCCAGCACCACTGTGGCTTTTGTTTCTTTATTATGCTGCACCACTGTGGCGGCTTCGCGCGCAGCACTTAAACGACGGCAAATTGCAGACTACCGATCGTAGCGCCACCGGCGGATTGACCCTGTTTGGGCTTAACTTGTCGTAGCTTGTTCCGAGCACTCCCCTGTTCTATTACAGTCTACTTTGAGCAATGATTTCTGCAACGACGCAGTATACGTTAGCGCCGCCACCATAGCGATTTTCATGCTATCTCATACGTTCACAGATGTGTTCTCTCAAAGAGCGGCATGATAGCAGTGTGCAAGCTCTTTGTCACGTGGCTTTGTTTTCTTCTCACATATAATGGCATTTTTATTTTTGCTACACACTAAAATGGATGTGTGAAGTATTATCTAGGAAGCAAATCACTTAGTGCATTCTGAAGGCGCTCTACAACTCCGGAATCGTACTTTGTCTTCAGGCAATAATTAAGATCTTGAGTTAATAAGCATAATTAATGAGTGCCTTTCATTTTTAATGTATTGGCTGAAGTTACAAGTGTTACGAGGTTCATATAGTATATAAGGTCGTAATAAATAATGACCATATCATAAAGCAGTTCAAAGTGAAATATTGACAGCGCAAACTAACGGGACACAGAAAGAGGACAGAAACAAGCGCAGACTGAATGTTAGATTTATTCACAGAATATAATATATACCAGAAAAGCACAAAGGGAAAGGGAAATACAAGAGTGAAGACTGCACCATAATCAAGTGTCGTCCAGAAACGAGATTTCACAGTCAATTAGCGATATAGAAGCTGAGCTGACGCAACTTTCGATATTCTTTTTTATGAAAAAGGCTTCGCAATTTCCCTTGTTTTAGAGTCATCATGGGCGTATAAACCAGACGTGCGCGAAAATTCAGGTACGCAACCACACTTTGTGCAATGGGCGGACAAATGTGAACCCGTCGTAACATGAAAATCACGACAAGCATGCCCTGTGCGGTATGGTTTACATGCGATGGTGGCGATGGGCCGGGATCCGTTTCATTAATTGCATATATGGACATATTGGTATGCCTAGCATGAAGGCAGGACGAACATAAATGACAGGCCGCACCCTAAAGCATATCACATGCATGTCATGTACATCATGATTTGCATAACTCCGTCGTTGCGCGCGTGGCGGTTTCGTTAACACTTATAGGGTCATTCCAAGTCAAACGTCCCAGCCCAAAATTCGGCCACAGGTGATTCTATTGAAAAAAAAACTTGAGCTGAAAGGAAACTGTATTAGAGTGATTTTAGTGAAGTATTTTCGTTAAAAACATTTTGGTGGTCACGTGACCGCCCTTCGAATATTCCGTCAAGGAGAAAAATTAGGTGGGAATAAATTGTGCGTATTTAACCTTGCTACCGGGCACTACGGCACATTCTGTTTTCAAGCATTCTATGGTCATTGCTCTTTCACGTGACTTCACAAGTAAAATCATGTATTAATTTTCCGGCTTAAATAGGCCTAGCAAAGACTCAAGAATGCATGCATATTCAGGCAATTTTTGTAAAAAGATCGTCAATGTTTCAGTCGCAGAAATTTTTTAGCTCTTTTACTAGTCAACATAGTATCTGCTAAAAATATTTTCAGCCAACGTAAGCAAAGATTTATTTAGAAAACTGCTTGCAAAATTGACAAAAAATGACTTTTTCGGGGTATTCACTCGTAAATTAAGCATCAAGGCCATCGAGATAAAAATAAATGAGATAGTTCATTATGTGCTCCAACGTCTCATCTTGTGATGTGGAAAATTTTGTTGCTGTAAATTCTGTTTAAATAAAAAAAATAATTTTTGATGTCCACAACCAATGTCGCTGGTAGGCGCTGGCAAACCGATGCGTTTTCCGCAGTTTTAGGTAAGTTATGGCGACCGAATATGGCTTACTTCGGTAGATTATATTGCTTTGGACCTTGTTAGATTATTTTCTTTAGTTTTGAGCATTGCTAGCATTATTTTAAGCCTTTATTGACTGCTGCGTCCCCATGCGACATGAGACAGTGGATGGACGAGAAGCCGGGTTTCTAAGTGGCTACAAAAAAAGAACTTTTTACTACCACGAGGAGGACCACAATCTATCAGCAGAGCGGAACTTCTTTGCCACTTTAAATGGCAAAAGCCCATGCGACTTTGTCGGTGGCCCACTTAAACGTCTGGCAACAACACTGGTAATACAATTGACCACTAGAAATGACAATACAGTTCACGGACATCTGTCTGCACCTTGTTTAAATTAAACGTGTATCTGCGCTTTGCAAGGATTTTCGATATCCTTTTCAAGAAAACATTTTTTTTATTTCAACTGAAGAGGGGACATTGCTTCTTTGTTACACGTTTATTATATACCTACAGACAAGCAAATCTTCAATATTATCTTTCAACAAGCCGGTGGTAACGGGACTGTTTCACGGCAGAGAACTTTGTCTCCAGATGCCTTGCAAGTTGTATTAACACGGCTTTGACCGTCAGGGCCGAGATGCTGCGAAAAAGTAGAAAGTTCTTCATTAGTACTAATCCAAGCAAGAGAGGGGAAAAAAGGAAGCTTGAATAGACCAGCGATCCTTGAACAACTAATGTGGCTAGAGCCAATGTTTCGACAAGTGGAGTTGTTTTCTTCAGCGTCGCAACTGCATTCGTTAGGAGCTTATATATGCACGGTTTGCTCACTCTACGCCCACCGCAAAAGTAGAAAAGTAGACGAGACCGAGTGCAAAGAGAGAGGTAGAGGAGAAGGACTTGACAGGGGTGTTGACATACGTTTACCTGTGAAATTGAATTGGTAGGGGCGCGAACATAAATAAAGCCAGGAAAACAAAGAAGAAAGAGTACACGGTAGGCTACTTTATACCTATTAGGATGTTTTACAGCGTGTATGACTAAAATCTGTACATCCTCCACAAAATACATTTTCCTGAACCCAATTCATTTTCATGAAGTATCTTAGTGTGCCTAAATAGCCGTTTTGCCTTGGGGAACGTGGGTACGCGAGTTCCCATCCCGCCGCCTCATGAGCATTTTTACGCCAGGGTTTTCCTGTTCTTAATATCTCTGTCTTTTTTATCTATCTGCTTCTTGCTCTGTTTGTTTCTTGGCCCTGCTCCTCCCCTCACAAGTGTCCTTCGCTTTGTGCTTCCCCGTTGCTATACGCCGGACCAATCGGCGCACGTGTTCTGGGAGCGAAGAAGAAGATGAAGAGGGCTGAGACAGTGCGCGCCGGTTTACAATGACGATGATATTTGGTCACGACATTTTTCACCGCGCTAGCAGAGCTTCAGTGTAAAAAAATGATGGCGATAGATTGGATGGCCACTTGAAGAGACAAGCTCGAAAACAGGAACACTACCTGTGGTTGGAGCTAAGTCATTTGTTACTAAAGAAACAGCAAACCCAGCATTATTTATTCGTCTCCTGCCGGTTGTTGAGAACGAAATTGACTGTTCACAATACAAATATAGAAGGGCGAATATACGTGCACGAGTGGAGAAGTGCCTTGTGGAAGGAACCCTGACGAAACCGGGCTAAGGGTTGGTAGGTAGTAAACTTTATTGAAGTCCTGAAGTAGTCATCCCTTAGTTTTCATTCAGGGAAGACCGCGGGCCGCTCCTACGAGGGGACGGGAAGGCCAAGCCTCCCTGCCGGGTCATGGGCGATAGTAACAAAACGGTGTTTGATCGAGGGGATGAAATACGCGAAATAGATAACAATGTTTGTTGGTATTTCACGTCGAAAAACCACGAGTGCAGCTATCTCCAAGTACAATGACCGGAAACAAGTCACCTGTATGAAAACAGGTTGCAACGACCGGGATTCGATCCCGCCTTCTGCGTATCACCGGTCGAGCACCATGACGACTAGACCACCATGGCGGGCGACCAGAAATATACTTGAATGGGAAGATTTTTGCATATCACAAATGCATTATGAAACCTTTTGAAAGTCACTACACAGAATTTTTTGCACATCGTGAGGCAAAACTATCAGGCTTTTAGAGGAGTTCATGGCAGAAATGCGGATATTTAATGTCGAAGAAACTACTCCATTAAGCTCGCTGCACGTACAGAAGCAACTGAGAAAGCTATTGACGATTTTGGTTGAGAAATTCACCAGGTACACGTGGGACTGACGTGTACCTGGTGCCTTTTACAAGGCGTTCGAGCCAGACATGCCAGCAATACTGCATGAAGTATTTCTCGAGGACTTTGATCTGGCAACCTTACCTCTATCGTTGAATCGTGCCGATGCTGTATTAATCAATTCCCGAAGGCAAGGAGAGAACCTCTAACTAAAGGTAACGGTATACAGGCCAATAGGTATTTTTTTTGGTTATGTGGCTGAGGTTTACTATTGTCTTTTTTTTTTTTTGTTCATTGTTGTGCGTTGCCACAACATGCGTTTGTGCACTTGAGGAGCCTATTTCAGGTTGTTGGAATTGCTGCTGCTGTAATTAAGAAGCAGGGAATGTTTTTTTTTTGGGTGAAAAGCCTGGTGGGTCTCAGGGAGAGAGTCGGGCGCTTGCTGGCTTTGCGGTTGTGGTTCTCATGTGGTTGACCCAGGTGCTGTCTTCCGGGAAGCAAAACGGGCTGGCAAGGCGAAGAACTCCTCTGCGACATTGGACGACGAAACCAGATGTTCGAGATCACCAGAGCTGGCAGAGGAATGCAGCAGAGCAGCGTTGGTGGAGCGCAGGACGTCACTTCTTCAGCGTCGCCTTCATCGACCTCTCCCCACAAAGATGTTCGACCTTTGTACGTCGAGGTCTCAACCGGCCGCCGGGGAAGCTGTTACGATCGGCCTTGGAAGCCGTCGCGGCAGAGGCCGCGGAGAATGCTCCTGTTTTTCTAAAGTTCCTCCCGGGTTCGCTGCCCTTCGGGGGCGCAGGTCTAATCCCTTTTCCTGGAATGCCTACGAGCGCGTGGGGTGCTCAAGTGACCAGAAATCCAGCAAGGGTGCGGCGAACGGCCCTTCGTTGCAAGATGCTTCCGGCGTGGGAACGAGCTGCTGACATCTTTCTCAGCGACGTGGCATGTCTCTGCGGCTGGACGGGGCCATTAGCGGATGCAGGTGTGGTCGACAACAACAACCACGTCATCAGAGGTCACCGACTTGGCACCAGTCCGGTTCCCCTTCGGACATTTCCTCCTCGCCGACAATATCGAGTCGTCAGGGCGTGGTACGTGGACATCCCCTGTGTGGGGCATTGGTGTTCCCCAATTGGACTTCTCGTCCTTGCCATTTTGAGGAGTGTGTTGTGCGTCCTGTTACCTCCTTTCCGAGGGCAGGGCGTTGTGGCGGCAGGACACCTTATTGGCGGGTGTTGCTGACACCGGTTTGATTGCCTCAAGTTGCCAGACTCGGGGCTTTAAAAGCCGAAGACTTTTTGTAAAAACTCTCTTCTCAACTCTTCTTCTTGATCTCTCAATGTGAATAAACGTCTGTAAATATCTCTCCTACGAGCGCCGTCCTCTCTGCTAAGATGAGCTAGGGGACCGGTGGTGGGCCAGCTACCAACGATGAGACCCGCCGGGACCCGGTCGCAACAGAGCCTAAAGGCATAGCGCGACGGTATGGTAACAGGTAAAACAACACGCTTGTTCGCGAGCAGGAATTTGGTTAATCTACTTCATATTTGCACCGACGATTGTATAGTGCGTGTACTCTACATGAGCATCACGTTATTGCAAGAAATAATACTACAAAGAAATCTGTTTACCCGAAGCACGTTGCATGCCGACGCGCCGAATTGTATAACCAGAATTTCGCGCCTGTGTTAGCAGCTCCCCAATAAACAGAGAAAACTTCTGCCACATGGTGTTTGTAAGGAGCACCCTGAGCTATCACAAGGCGTATTGCTTTGATTTTCGCGGGCTTTTTAGAGCTTTATAAATTGAAAGGCTTCGTCGGGATTTGCTTGACTATATGGACACGCTGGTACCTAGTGGGTTAATTAATATAAGATTACTTATCCAAGATTACAAAACGGCTTTACGGAAGCGCCTATTGAGAATGTTTTCCTGTGCTGTGTATCGATTAAAGTTTGAAATTGGAAGCGTGCAAAATGTTCTAGAATGAGCAGAAAACACGTAGGCACAGCTTAGTCTTTTCCAGGCTTCGTAGAGGAACCTTACCTGTTAAAACATGGCTAGAAGAGTGAGCAATTTAGTACTATCGGGAAGCAGGTGTTTTTTGTGTAATGGACCTGAGACTGTTTTAAATGTCTTTATCGAATGCAGTATGGCGTATCATGTTAACATACACACATTGTGATGCAAAACATCCTTCTGCACATGAGTGTTTTCTGAAAATGGCTGCCAAAGTTCGTGAAGTGTATATGACGGATGGATGCGATGTGCATGTTATATCTTTGTTTCATGCTTTAACACACATAAAACGAGTGTAATGTGTGGGTATCTGAGTAGTTTAAGTTGTAGTCAACAAGGCAATGACGAAATAAGTGTCTCGTGCCTCGATTGCCAACGCCGCAAGCCGTCAACGCACATGTCTCCAGCTGGTCTACAACCGTTACCTTGCCCTGACCGTCCGTTTGGGCGCGTTGGTATCGATTTGTATGGACCACTCCCTCTGACATCGGCTGGTAACCGCTGGGTCATCGTCGCCGTAGACCACCTAACGCGATACGCCGAAACCGCCGCCCTCCCTGCGGCTACTGCGCGCGATGTTGCCTCCTTCCTGTTGCACCGATTCATACTGCGTCACGGTCCACCCCAGGAGCTTCTCAGCGATCGAGGCCGTGTCTTCCTGTCGGAAGTAGTCGAAGCCATCCTCACGGAGTGCCATTCTGTCCACCGCAAAACTACTGCTCACCACCCGCAGACGAATGGCCTCACCGAACGCTTTAACCGCACCCTCGGCGACATGCTTTCAATGTACGTCGCCGCCGACCACACGAATTGGGATGCTATACTGCCCTTCGTCACCTACGCTTACAACACCGCCCCTCAGAGCACTACTGGTTTTTCGCCCTTCTTCTTATACGGACGGCACCCGTCGCACACCATCGACACGATACTCCCGTACACGCCGGATCTATCTGAGTGTGCCCCTATTTCTGACACAGCCAGGCTTGCTGAAGAGTGTCGCGAGCTTGCAAAGACCTTTACGACGAATGAACAAGAGCGGCAGAAGAGTATTCGTGATGGCTCCGCCACTTCTGAGCCCACGTTCCTCCCTGGAGCGCTCGTATGGCTCTCGGTCCCTGCCTCCGCAGCTGGCCTCTCTTCAAAACTACTGCCGAAATACGAAGGCCCCTACCGTGTCATCGAGCGCACATCTCCGGTCAACTACCTGATCGAACCCATCGAACAATCTTCGGACATGCGCCGTCGAGGGCGCGACATTGTCAACGTGGACCGTCTGAAGGCCTATTATGACCCGCTCATTGTGACAAGCTGTTAGGTCGCCCGGCGGCTCCCTTTTCGTACCCGGGGTAATTGTAGAGAAGCCTTGGAACTGAGTAATGGGTTGCACTCTCGAGCGCCTTCTAGTGGGTCATCTCCAAAGAAGGACGCCGCTCGCGCTCAGAGTCCGTGCCTGGCCGTGGCTGTTGCTGACGCATTATCGCTTACGCATTATCGCAGAGTGCCGGTAAATAAACACCTTAACATGTGCAAGGAATTGTTTACGTATGTGTCCTCTGCTTTTCCCTAAATGTGTCGTAATGTTGAGTTTCTGAATATGCCATTACTAAAAATAGGCTAAGAATGTTGCAAACTGAACACATTAGTAAGGGTTACTACCTTTTTAACACATTTATTTTACTTCCTAAAAAGAGAAACGATCAGGGCAATAACACCTATTAAGTGCTCTTAGCAACACGCAATTGTAGCAGCATTTACTGTCCTTGGCCTCTCTAAGTATAATTCCTACCCGAAGTTAGCAAGTACTGCTGCCTTCTTTTAAGCATATGCTTTGTTTTCTCAAGTGAAGCTGAGAAGCAGTCGCGAGCTGCACGCTGAGTCACTTACCTAACCCTATTCTTGGTGGCTTAGTGTTGCTTGCGAAAACCTGCAAGGCTTTGCGCCACCCTTAGGAAGCAAAGTACAATCCCGCTCTCACTCATTAAAATCTCATCAGATATTCTTTAATCATACCGGAGCACTGACGATGATTTATAGTCGTGATGCTGAGCAGGAAGTACGTGGATTAGATCATACCGGAGCTGGTCATACTTCAACAGCGCAAGAATATAAAAACTGGATGCTTCGTGGCATTACTCCAAATTGCTTCTGTGGACCTCATGAAACACAAGATGGACACAATTATTGAATATTCATTCAGTAAGGCTTTTCGATCAATATTAGTACATGTGTGTAGCGGTGTCTACAAGTGAATTTTATTTGTAAATATTTTTTCGGCCTCGTTTTTCCGATACATGTGTACTTCGAGACAGGAAGACTAATGGCATTTCTCACTGGGAGATTTGGAGCGGCCGCGTAAATCCTGGAGCGAGCAGTCGGATCGCATCGAGCCATACCTGCTGGCGGAACACCGGAATGCTCCGCGTGAAATTACGCCGGAAGTTCTCTATTTACACGTCCGGTTAACCGCTTCCGGAAAATGTCCCCGCTTTCTTTCTGCACGATTTCGCAGCAACTTTTGTCGCGGCTAAAAGGCGCGACCAAGGCTGCTCGCAGAATGACAGAAGTGACGTATGCATCTCGTCCTATTTCCGCCCGAATCCCCTACTTGGTGACTGAGCAAGCGAGAGCAATCCGGAGCGGACCGAGTTTCTCTTTAAGGACCAGTGGAACGCGCGAACCCGCTCCAGATTGACCAGTGAAATACTGATTCACCGCTGTCGAGCAGGAAATCCTGCTCGGATGTACTAGTGAAAAACACTATAAGACTGCGGCGATTGCGTTAACCGAACCAGTTGTGCAGTTTGAAAAAAAAATCATAAAAGCGTTTAACTCTCGCTAAAACACATAAGTAGGCTTACCGTGCAATTCGTCCCTGGTTCGTAATAATTAAACTCTCTTGTGTAGTTTGCGGTTAGACACGTGTATGCACAGCCAACTGAAGGCTGGTTACCTTGCTGAAAAAAAAACGACAGCAGTTCATTCAATAATGCTTAATTAAGAAATGAACTAGTTGCCAGTTTCTGAGCTTATGGATAACAATAAATTGAATTGTACTATTTCAGCCATTATGTGCTGTGCTGCTTGGAAGAAACTCATCTGCTGTTACTGGTAGCAAATATTCGACACTTTAAAATGATGAAATACATCAGTGAATGCCTGAAAACCATAAATACATTACTCAGGTACTTTCCGGCTATAAATATAATAGGTGTTTCGCTTTCCTTCTTTTCCGTTTGCACCATTAGTCCTCCATAATTTACTTCAATTTTCTGGATGATGACCGCAACGCTTGTCTCACAGCCGACGCAAGAAAACCAATCCAAATGCCACATTTCGAAACCGCTGTTTGTAGCCGATTGATCAGAAGATTCTACAATATTGTTAGGCAACTTTTTGCCTGCGCATAATGTGCCTACCTGCCGTGCGAAAGCACAACACAGTGAGAAGTTAAATCTGCCAACGCATTGCCCATCAATAGGACGCCTCATCTGTTTTCTCCCCCTCCGCCCGCTCCGAGGCTGACGCCTCGTCGCTATTGGCCAACTGGTGTCATGTGGGACCACGCGCAAAGTTAATTTGTTTCACATGGTTAAAATTTTGGGTTGTTGGCACTTCGACTAAAGTAGCGCTGGATGAACAGGGACACAAGAAGAGGACACTCTACACTGGCGCTAACTTCCAATACAAAGTTTATCTCAACAATCGCTTACTAATATCGCCTCAGGAAAGGGATGTAATGGCGTATCATGCGTACAAAGATTAATTTCTAAAGAACGACAGGTTTCTATGACTTAGGATAGGCCACGGGGTGGTGATGCACGCGGAACCCAAAGGTGAGAAAGCAACAGCTTTAACAATCTCTATTAGAAGGCTGTCATGTATTCTCTTGATATATTTACATGAGTTAAAGAGCGGTGCGCAGCCCCAAGAGTTACAATGAATGGCTACACATCCACCCTGCCCAATTTTACATTGTCATGATGCTTCCTTAAACTATCATTAAGGAAGCCGCACGTGGGAGTGATATATATTGTTTGAAACAAGAAAGCGGGATGCGATACACAACGCTCACTGCACAAGAAACAGTGGTGATTTTATGCTCCTTATCACATCCAAACTACCACTACCGGGGGCAAATAATTGCACAATTACTCTGTTAAGGCTTGGGATTTCAAGATAGTGAAACAAAATTAGGAATTCTGGTGGTACAAAATATATATCGCAGCATATAAATGGACTCGTAAAGCTATTTCATAGGCATCACTCTAATAAGTAAACGAGGAAGAGGGGTATCCAGGTTGCTTCTTTAGGGGAGTAACTAACATGCCATAGCCATTCCTCCCTTTTGGGGGGTAACTGCGGAGTTACCGGTGTAAATAGTTGACCTGGGGAATGTGCGTCGGTGTTGACGCATATTTGTGGTCAGTGTGCGAGGCGGATTTTCGATTTGAAGTGCGCAGGGAATCGCCGTGATGGCGTAGTGACGCAGTGAAGAAGCGCGATTATGCTCGTGTTGGTGCGCGGGCTCGAGAGCTCTCGAGCAACGCCGAACTGTCCCTGTTGAGCACATATGTATGTACACTACATGAGCACATATGTATGTGCTCATGTAGTGTAGTCTGATGTCTGTCGATACGTATATATAGCGGTGTCTCCTTGTTTCTGGGTGATCGTATGTGCACGTCTCGCTAGCCTGCGCCCACATTTTCCCACATACCCCCCCTCCCCTACCAATACTTCTCAAGGGAGCAACAGTTACTTTTTGCGCAAAAGAAAAGTCACTTCTTGGTTGACTTCACCAGAATTTTGAAGTTTGTGCAGGCATGCGATTGGTTGTACAATCGATATACAGGCATCATATTCAGAAATAAATTTCAGAAAATTTACAGCAAACACACGGTATTCGAACTCACGACCACTGAGACAGCATGCGAGCACACTAACCACTACACCACACCACGGTACGGCGCCGTCTGGAATGAAACGGGTTTATGTAAGCACCGATGGGTCGTTTGCACACAGCGCGAACATTTCTACTGAGTTCTGCGGCAAGAAGGGCGCTTTCCTCCTTTGGGGGAGGAAAGCGCCCTTCTTGCCATGTCGTATGCGAACTTTTGCACGCATTTTGTGCCTTGGAGGAGCGAAGCGCCCTTTTCGGGTTAACTGTGCAGTTTATCCGGAAAACCTTTTAGAGTGCACTAGGGTACCCATAGCGGTTGTCTAGTGGTTATGATGCTCCATTGCGGACTCGAAGGCTCCGGGATCGCATCCCGGCCGCGGCAGGGCGGCTTGAAATGCTGGAGGCTCGTGTGCTTAAATTTAGGAGTGCGTTATGAAACCCTGGTGGTATAAATTTTTTGAGATTTCCACAACGCCGTTTCTAATAAGCATATCGCCATTTAGGGGCGTCAGACACCTACACTTTTTTTCATTATTAGGTACAAACGCATATCTGGTAACTTAAAATACGCGGTACTTATTACGATTTATGGAGTGAACAAATAAAGATATCACCGTCCTTACCGAAGGTGTCATGATGTAGATACAAGATACCGAACGAGTATCTAAGATAGTACCTAAGACACACGTGTGGGATGTCGAGTCTACTGAAGGACAAATCCCAACATAAAAAAAATGGCTAAGCTTGCACTAAGCCGCTTGAAACAACGAAGTTTAACGATTCTGAAGAGTAACATGACTACGTGTAGGTTGTTTCAAGGAGCTAGCTAGGTGATAAAAGTTGTAGGGTACTTCTGGGTTGTTGCTAGGCTTTAGCTAGGTGATGCTAGATTGTTTCTACGTTGATTCTCAGCGCACAGAGTTTCGCGTTATACCACAGGCAGTCGCAGACAGGACACAGATGTCCAAAGTCCAGACAACCTAGTCTCACGCTATACGGCTGTCCGAACTCCATTCACAGGAAGCTACTTAACTGAAACCAAGCCTCCGCACCCCTCATAGATCTACTGACGCGTCGTCATTGACGTAGGCCTTCCATCACTTCGGGGTCTTCACGTAGCCGCCATTGCCTTTCCCATTCCCTAGTGTTGGGCTAACTCTGGCCTTCTTCTGTTTTAGTGAACCAGTGGGGGAGTAGAGGGGTTTACCAAATTTCTGTGGCACATACCGTTTTATGATAATGATAGTCTTCTGGTAGGCCGCACCATGGCACATACCCATTAAGATGACAGTTTTATGCGATCGACTCACAAAAAACGATTCGCTAAATAGCTTCCCTGTTAAGAAAGCTAACAACTGGATTACCAGAAACAGTGGTCGAGCATATTGAGGCTCGTCTGGGTGGCGCGCTGATTTATGTCCGCGCCACGATGCGGTTCCACGATACGGTGGCGCGGTGTTTTATCGCAAATGCAGTGCAGTGTGTAGCCGTGTTACGCCGGTCAGGATGATATGGAGGCGGAGGCTGCATGGTACATGCGGAAGTGTGTCGGCCCACATGTACCTGTGATACTACAGCCCATCCTGAGCACTAGGCCTGTGCAGTACACGCAGCACAGTCGGTGCGAACGCGGCGAGAGTGGTCTTAGAGCCCGTTGTATTGTCTTTGAGACCGAATTTGCACGAGGTAAGCAGCAGAATAGCGAAAACCCCAATGGGGCTAAGATTCTCTTGTGAGCTTGTTCCAGATGTCCAAAAATGCTGACCCACAACCACCTTAGACTTGGCAACTTCTACCTGCTCTTCTTTAGCGAATGAAGATTTTTTTTTTTGCTCATGACATAGCTACCTAAATTATGTGTTGACGTCTGTTTGGGTCTTCTAGCGTGGTATTATAACATGCCCAATATACTACAGGTGATCTAAGCGTCAGTTCTTTTTTTCCTGAACAGTGACCCTGAACTAATGAATATGTTTAGCTTGCGCTCCTGCTACACAAACTACACGAGCGTAGTCTCAGCACCGCAGGTGGAAAATGCAGTTGAGCTTAAATTTTGCAATAGGGAGAATGGTAATCGTCGATGAACTTTTTTTAAATTTAATTTACTGTGTAACTTCATTCTCAACACAATAACTTCATTCGTAACACAATAACTCCATTCATAGAAATTATCGAGTTGAACCTAAAATTAAAGCGAAAGCTTGTATGCACAAAAAACGTAAGGATAATGCAGGCTAGGAAGAATGAAGGCAACGCGGCATGATGTCCCCTTTCATTCTCCAACAGTTGGCCTGGCGGTGCGGTGATATTTTCTGGCTGCGAGCTTGCTTCGAGGTGTGAACGTGACATGCAGTAGCCGCCATTGGTAACTTGGGTGGGGCTTCACTTACATACTGCGAATTTTAGCTCAATGAGTAAGTTGACATTTTCGCAACAATAAATAAATTTTAAACTTTGTTTTGTGGGGACGCGAAAAATATTTTAGGTAACCTCTGTTATCGTATATTTAGTCTTTTCCAGCTTACCAGTCTTTCTACATATTATTTTTGTTCTTAGCGAACATTACTCTGCTAATTACATATGCTTTCTTCAACACACCGAACGTCTTCGTTGGACAGAGTAACGCAAAATTTCGTGGCACAACGCTGTTACAACTTTTCTCCATTCATTCTATAACTGAGACGAAACTTGGCTAAGCCCTAAACAGAAGTCCAGATGATTTATCAGTTCAAAGGTGACTGTGCTCGCCGTGGTGTACAGCTGAAGGTTCCTCGGCCTTCCCGCGTCGCTGGTTTTTCGACAAAGGGCACGTGTGAGCACCATGTCTACTTGTGTTGTTACTTTTAGGACATACCTTGTTTGTAGCCCATAAGGAAGACTTGCAAATCTCATATTCTGCCGTTACAACGATAGGGCTTGCCGCTACCATTCTACTACTGTCTGTTTGACATAGTTCCTTGATCAAAAGTTCACCCACTAGATTGCTCTTTTTTTTTTTTTTGTGGTTTGGCTGCTGAAGTCCTCACCGTCCCAAAATGAAAATGTTTGGATTAAACGCAATGAGCCTACGTGATAGCGGAAAGGTATGATGCAGTTTTATGTGGTTAGTTTCCTCTTTATGTTCGTGATCAGCCAGATACTGGCATTTGTCAAAATTATCTTCAACACTTATTCAGCACGCCTCATAGGTGTATCTTTAAAAGCTTGGTTATCTTCAAGAGCGCCTAGTGACCCAATGAAACGTTTTTCTTGGTGGCAAAATCACGAATAAAGAATGAAAAGTAATACCTACCTTTCTTGGTTTTGTGGTGTTCGAACAACCACGGGGGTATTACAGTCAACACGCATGTTCCGTTATGGCATGTACCATATTTTCTTGTCCATTCTTCGTTATAACCGAGCGCGAGAGTCTGAAAAGTAATGAGAAATCAGAACATATCAGGATGTTCATTGAAGTATGTTTCGCTACAGTAAAATTACATTAACAATAACGCTGCGTGAAAACGTTACATTTGCAACAAAGAGATATATTATTAAACATATAAAGAAATCACCACGAAGCAACCGGGATTTCATTTCTGTCAACTGCGGCTTGCGCACAAGGCTTCTTTGTATTACTATTATTATTATGTTGTCTTACTCATACTGGGGACAGTGGGTATCGTTATGACCAATGACAGGTCAGGGGGCATCACATACAATTCATAAGCGCCGCGCTGGATGCTTGTGCCACAAAAGATGTTTTGCGTTTGACTCCAACGGTAGGCGTAGCGAAGCACTTACCTTAGAACATATGTGAGAAATTAACAGTGATACAGCTATCACTTGAGACACCTTTAATCTACTGCTCAAGCAGACGGAGATGCACTAACGATGAGCTGTTCGACAACTATTGGTTCTGGAGCCACAATATATTGTTTTCCATTAGCGAAGTCTTTTTTTTATTTAATGCATAGATAGCAGGTCAAACACTGTTTTTATTTAAGCATCTATTTAATATTGAAAAGGCTAGGGTATGGTCATTCTCACCAGATTGTATTGAGTTCTGCGCAAATCAGTCGATTGTACTTCCGAAAATTGCATACCGCAAGGAATCCGCAGCAATCAGTACCCAGTCTATATGCACGGATATCAGTCGCAATATGGGTAAATGAGAGGCGGTAGACGTTTCAGTGCTGTAAATTCTATCCTGGTCTCACAAAGAACCCCAACAACCCCGAAACGGCTTGAAGAACCACTGATAAAAATGTCAACCATGTGAATAAAATCGTTATTCGATAGATTCAGCGTAAAGTCTCCTAACAAGAAAGTTCAGTGTGTGAATAGGCAGTGATCATTTACAAAATGCCATTCAGTATTTTACATGCAATCAGCCAGTTTTCAGCTTTCTACACATATAGTATCACTTAACATCTCATCTATGTGTTCCATATACCCCCCTCCTCATACAGACGTATGCGTTAAACACCTGTTGGAACTCGTTGAAGAACTGCCAAATCCTCTTATATTGGTAGGGGATATTAGTGCGCGTAATTCCCTCTGAGGAAGCACGGCTACAGTAAAGGGATGGCAAATTATAGCAGTGTTAATTCTGATTAATGTGATTTGCAACAAATATATTCCACTAAAGTGCACGCCAAGCAGGGAAAAAAATGAGCAGTCGTTATTTGGTTCTATGCTGTCTGGATCACAATGTCCATCCCAACTGGGAAGTGCATGATGATGCACACGGAAGCGATCATCTGTCGTTACTTCTACAGCGCGCACAACCAACTCAAGTATTACTTAACCACGATGGTGTAAGCTACATCTAGCGCACTGGGCGGTCAATAGTATTTATGGTGCTAAGAAAAATATACAACGAAAACATTGGGGTAGTCTATATCAAGAGGTTTGCTTCTGCCTTTTCAAGCGGCATCCATGTCAATAGCGCTGAAATCAATTTTCGCTTGAGAAAATCGCAAAGCGTGGGGGAGAAAAGAGTGCCGCGCAGCAACAAAAAAGCAAAGCGAAGCTTGTGGTATATTCAGTTTGTATCCAAATGATGTGAATCTGGTAAACTTCAAAGGAATGTCAGCTCACGCACGCTACGTTCCTAAAAAAAAGCGGAATAAGCGTATTGCGAAAACTTCGTATTCTTTATGAACAGCGAAATATCAGCCAAGGAGGTCTGGAAGGGTGTGCAGAAAGCGAATGGCGATTACACAGCGTACACAATCCCTCTATTAACACCACTTGGTGTTTAGATCATGCTGTAAGATAAGACGGGTATATAAGGAGACCAGTTTGCCCAAATATCAAGCTCATGGAATTATGATGCCACATTCATGTCGTACAAATATAAAACGCAAATACCAAAGTTATCTGTTAGATTCCGTAGAGAGAAATAAAATAGTCTATTCAGCACAGACGAACAACAGAACCCACTTAGCTTGCACAGACAAACGGCACCAGCTATGTAAATGCGTTAATAATGTTCTGTAGCAAGGTGTGAGTTACGAAAAAAGTTACGCCAGGCATAGAAGGCTGAAGTCCTCCCATTCTTCAAAACTGGCAAACCACATACTCTGTCTAATAGCTGCCGTCTGATGCCCCTAACAAGCTGACTAACGAAAGCATTTGGAAGTATACTAAATGTCGTAATTATGTTCGCCCTCTAGCACCGTAAAATATAAAAGGGGTTCGTGGCCGTCTGAACCAAGGAACGCCGTCAGAGAGTGCCTGAGAAATAGAATCAGTTTTATTGATTAAAACAAACTTGAACGGTTAGGCAAAATTACAGCAAGCCTTCAAGCATCTAACCAAGGCCCCGGCGAGATCCACGCCACGTGGACGAACACGCCACGCGACAATTTGTCGGCCACAATCGTATGGCTGCCCACAGTCCCTTTTTTACAGGTTGTTCCCGACGCCCACAACATGCGTACTGCCGTCGCATCCCGCCTCGTGTCGCAGCCATTGGGGGCAAGGGGATTGACCGGCGGCGATTCCCACATAATCAACCCGTATATTTTAGACACGATAAACAATAGCTCACATCCTCGTGCTCCTAAACACAATAGGAGAGGCACTGATAGATAAGGAGTAGGCTCTAGGATACCTCTTTCATCTAGATAAAGCTTACGTCATTACCGGCAGTTTCGGAATCCTACATGACCGAATCGATACGGGAATAACAGGCAGAACTGTGCACTGCCTAGCTGACTTTCCCAGTGAACCGCACTTTTAAGGCGAAAGCCTTTAATGTCTCATGCTCACGTCCGTCCGTCCGGCGTCCGTCCGTGTCCTTCCGTCCATCCGTCCGTCCATCCACCCGTGTCCGTCCATCCGTCCGCCCGTGCCCATCCGCCTGTCCGTGTCTGTCCGTCCGTGTCCCCGTCTGCCCCTGGCATCTCACCGTCTCGCCCACCAGCCGCCACTCCATCATAGTCGCCAGCCAGCTCACGTTAACTCGACCAGTCAAGCATCCATGTGTTGGTCAGACTGAACTCGGGTGCTTCTCCGCTCGGCCGCTCAGCCACGTTAGAGCTAGAATATCTAGTGTAGATCATTGAACTTACGTTTTGGTGGTAATTAATAATAATATCTGGGGTTTAACGTCCCAAAACCATGATATGATTATAAGAGACGCCGTAGTGGAGGGCTCCGGAAATTTTGACCATCTGGTGTTCTTTAACGTGCACTGACATCGCACATTACACGGGCCTCTACCATTTCGCCTCCATCGAAATGTTTTGGTTGTAATGAAAGTGGTTTACCGTGTGCAGTGAACTTTTTACTAAGTGTAATTTTGTGTGCATATATAGTTTTCACTTTAATTCTTGATTAAATGTTTCGTGTGTTGGTTTGTTACACCAACGGCTTTGTCAATAAGACTCTCAGTGGCTCAGCCATAGATAACCGTTACGAAACAAAAGAATTTGCATCACAACAGACAAGGTGCTCGTCTGCTTCTTCAAGACTTCTCGTAGAAGTTTCGTAGCATTTAAGTCTCATGCTCACGTCCGTCCGTCCATCCGTCCGACCGTCCGCCGGCCCATTCGTCCATTCATCCATCCGTCCCTCCGTCCGTCCGTCCATCCGTGCGTCCGTCTGTCCGACCATCCCTCCGTCTCCATCCCTCCGTTTGTGTCCGTCCGTCCGTCCATCCACCCGTGTCAGTCCGTCCATCCGTCCGTGTCTGTCCGTGTGTCCGTCCTTCCATCCATCCGCCCATGTTTCCCTCTGTCCGTCCGTCATTTCGTGTCCGTCCATCCGTCCGTCCGACAAAACAAAAATACATGGCATAGTCAGTCGAATGGCCACAAGCTTTCGCCGAACACACTTTGGAATGTACAAAGTGTCCTTCAGTTTTTCAGGTACGCATTACCCTACCTTATCGCCTCTAAGGTAGGGCAATGCGTACCTCAACGCTTTATATTAGGTACGACCCCTTTTATTGTAAAAGTGACCTGCCATGGTGGTCCAGTGGTTATGATGCTCGAAGTAAACTCTTTAGCATAACTAATACCTAGTTTCGTCTACAATTCCATATATGGGCATGACCCACAAACTTTCTGCCACTCTTCCACTACTATCAACTACGGATGGCAGATACCGTAAGCTATGAACAGACTGTCTCAATGGGTAGACAACATGGCTTCAGGTTTTTAATTGAAAAAATGGTGACCGCATTACTCTCGCGCGAATGAAGAGGCCAAGCTGATTTTAAGCTACAGCTAAATCAGCATAATCTGTGCACGAGAAACAGATAAATTAGTAGATTTAAGTTTTCAGTTAGGAAGTTTTATCGCTCATATAAATGTATGGAAAGGGAAAGCAAATAACACGCTCAACGTACTAAATATATTATCGACAAAAAAGCTAATGATGAGACAGAACGTTTATCGTACTTATATCGATTAGTAGTGCGCACCATTTTTTGTTATGGCAAAGCTGTATACGACTGAGAAAGACCGTAATTTCTTGGAAGACTAGATCTCGTACATAACTATGCTATCTGACCTGCAACGGCCGCAGATATATTTCCTGCAGTTGCAAGTCAGTATATCAAAACTAACGAATCATCTCTAGGCGACAAGTTGTGTTCACACTTGGGAACACAAGCACTGAAAATCCGCCCAGTGCCTTCACGCACTGGCATTGCAATTGCAGTGCCAGGCAAGAACCCTTTATCCCGATAAGCCTTCTACAAACTAAAGGGGCCATGGCATCAAGTAAAAAGCGGGATCGGGCAAGTTCGTTATTATTAAACTGCTGAGCAGAAATGTAGACACAGCCCACACAGAATTCCTCCGCTAGTTCTTGTCAATCCTCTGTGTGTTGTGTCAATTTTTGTCCTGAGCAGTTTAATAAAGCCATGACGCGGTCACCCAGAATTTCTGGTTTTCAGCCAATAATAAGAGTAGATGGTCTGTCGCACCAATTTTTACATGAAAAATGAATTATAAAAGAATATTTCAGCGCTAAATTAGCCCTAGAATTCACCGGCTGTTAAACAACGCCCACCACCGGCTACCGCCATTTCGCAATGACGTGTTTGACGTCATAGGCGGCACTGAGTGGAGTCGTCGTCTTCTACCAAAGCCGCTTTCAGCCGCTGGTAATTGTTCAATTTCAATGCCAAGTTTAAGTAAGCTTATATAGTTCACTGCACGTGCGGCTGATCACAAAAAAAAAGTGTTCTCTGGATTGCACACGCTGGATTGCAGACGCTCGCACAGCAAGCAGCTTGTTACGTCATGGCTCGCGAGTGCGCCACTGTTGCATGACTCTCAAGCCACTCGCGTGTTTATAGAAATATTCAATTATAATTGAATATTTTTTATAATTGAAGTGCTCAACCAAATGCGCTAAAACTTCGCCAGCTTGTTTGTGAACGCACAAGAATTAACTCACACAGAGCAGATTATCATCTAAAATTGGGTGTCGTGGCCCAATTAAAAGTCACCTTGAACTGCCCTAAGAATTACCACCGTGCAAAATTCTGCGCGGAATCTGTACTTTTACATAAAAACAGCGCTAAAGAAGGAGGACAAGTAAAAGAAGGACACAGACGGCGGCGCTGTAATTTTACCTTGGCGATGTTAATAACGAACAAAACGCCACAAGACTATTTCATTCAACAGTTATAACATGATTCAAAGAAAAAAATCTATTATTCACGGAATTATACACCTATGTATCGAAAACACACGAGCACATCAAATGCGAAGTTATCGGAGTAAAACGGAAAATATACACACCTATCAAATCACACACTCATTTGAGCGCTCTAGATTTCGTACTATACAGAGCATTCACGAAAGGAGTAGATGATGGCAGCCCCAGAACATTTATATACAGCGATTTTGTAAGCGCACTTCCATAGCTTGCGCCTAAAAAGGTCAGACTTGTAATTCTAGTCGGTATCCTAGACACTATCATAAAAGATAATCAGTGGATTACACATGCCTGGTGCGGAAACTTGTAGACCTGCCTGAAATGGTTGCGTATATCTTTGTTATTCTGACAATTTTTAGGAGATCTTATCTTTGGCACACATGTCTGCGCTTCGCGTGGAAGGGCATCCGCCTTTTCATTGCCTTCAATGATAAGGTTGGATGGGATCCACTGAAACTTTTTAAAGCTCTTGTGAATCATGTGAGAACGAGTGACGCTGTTGTACCGCATAAGAACCGGCTCCGCATACACTCAGGCGCGGTCATACAAGACTGGGCGATGCGCTTCCCCGTTTTGTGCCTTGTGCAGCGACATAGGTGACATATAACATTTTATCTGAATTTGCCCGCAGTTTGATTAGGAAAGAGGAGTGATGGTCCGTAGCTTGCGAAGGGGCTGTGATAGGCCCCGAACGCTTGAAGATGTCATTTTTCCTGAAGGACGCGTGGCAACGAGGTGTAGCGTGCAACGAATTTTGATGGTCTTCCTGCGAGACACTGGGCTGCTCAACACGTCTTGACGGACTCCTACAAGTAAGCAGATGCTCAGGAGGAACGGTTACCTGTCAGGCTAATCCCGCCTGTGGACACATTACAAGCACCACCACCACCATCATAAAAGAAAGTAACAAGGGGAGGGCGTAGTATTCTGGAGGCTGGCGAGCAATGTCTAGGTAAGGGGAAGTAAATGGCAGGCAAGTGCGCATATATGGCATGCTAAGTATGCAGTGAAAACATAGAAGTGTCATCTTTTGACTGCCTAGCGGCCTCATGTGTGGGTGCCATAGACCGCATGCCAGGTCTATGGCACCCACACATGACCATATATTTCATTTTTATCGATTAGAAGCTACGCAAGACCCAGCAGACGCCTTAAAAATTTATGACGTCACGGTGTTTGGTGCGAGAATCTCAAGGTAGCGTCTCCACCCGCATTTTCTTTTCGCGTGTTTTGTCGCTTACCAAGCGTAGTGTCGCGGTAAGAGTGGTGTTTTGGGGATTGTAAAATTTGACTTTACTGATACGCAAAAATTCATTTTGCTCTTTAGTGTCCCTTTCATCGCTCGCCTGGCTTCGCTTCTTGGTGGACACCTCAGCCGTGCCGCTAGGAAAGGAACATCTGTGCGTGTAACATAGGCTCTTTCAAACTATTCTAGAATGCTTACTGCAAGTAGAGGTTGCAAAATGCCCGCTACGCCATAAACGTTCCTCTTAGGAATTGACGAAATATCCACTGCGCGTCCATAAGGCAACACGTGCAACGGCGCCGCTGCACGCTTCGTGATGTTGTTGCAGATAATGATGCTGAATTATGCCTGTGCGCATTGTAAGTGTTGGGCCTTTTAATCAAGTACTCATTGCTCGACTCAACTGCCTCGGCGCCTGGTGCTATTCTGCGCTTCTGCCGCGCAATATTACGTGCGTTAAGGACACTCATGACGCTACACGACATTACTATAGTTTCTTTTTCCGAAGTTGTTTCAAGGAAGGACGTAGATCTGTCGTAAAACACATACTTAAAACGCAGAAGTCGGGGTCTGATGCCCACTCGCACCGAAGATTTTTATTGTTTCTTTCTTTGCACCTCCCTGAAATGTTCGCTCACGGGCGATGCTGTTTTCTTCGCTCACAACCATTGAAGCCGACAGTGCAACGTCCGCGAGACGAGTTCTTTAACGCTATCGCGTGAAAATTGGAATAGGAATTCATGTCGGAAAACCAATGTTAATTTAAGTAAAATTTTTTCACAAAGAGAAAATTCCATGTGAATGGTTCTGTGTCGACTAAAAATTCTATATACACAGCTGGCGGACGTTTGTCTTCTGAAAAAAGTAAAAATTTCGCTTCAAGGGCGAAGCAATGAATTTGACAGCAAGAAATTGAAATATCATGGGAAGAAGGGCAAGCAGCTAGAAACTTGCTGCGCGCTGCTTATACACAACGAAGGGCACACGAAAAATAAAAAAAAAGGGGGGGGGGGGTATATACACGACGAGCGCGAACTTTCACAGTTGTTACGTCAACTAGCCCCTACTTTGGCTCTTCTAGCTAGCAATTCACTCCTTTCGCAAACGCGGGCGCTGCAGCGAGCAAATTGACTTTTGTTCGGTCTGTGGCTATAACGCAAAGTTTGCAGTGAGAGCACAAGACGCACGAAACTCGCCCTCAAGACATAAGTGCGCGAGCACAGGCGAGCATGGCATCTATGTCAAAGTACAAGTCGCAGGCACACATCCAAATTCCGCCAAAACATTAGCGAGTTTAAAAATTCGAGACCCAAGAAATTGGCAGTGACACGTGAAGGACTGAACCTTGAGGTGAGGTCTGTTGAAAGCGCATCATTTTCATTGTTTAAGGTTGAGGTTCAGAAAGCTTATCAGATATCAATTCATAGTCAAGTTAGGAGATGTGGAACATTGTGACGCCCTTATTGAAATTACGCATTAAACAAATGTCGGGGGAACAACTTCCGCAAGCAGACTTTGTCGTCAGATTGTAGCGACTGGACCGCAATTATTGTATCGTAGTCTTTTATAGGACAACAGGCGGTTGTCAATATGGCCCGGTGTTGTCATTTTTTTATCACGACTCTTCTTACTGATGAAGGCATCTCGTCGTCGTCTTGTCGTGGGCATCGCTTTTTCGTTGTCAATTCATCATTACATTTGAGCGCTATAAACCCGCTGCTTTCTTTTTAATGAAATATGAGTCAAAGGTGGTTGAGCGTGCTAAAATTATTTCTGGTTCCTAGAGAAAAAATTAGGCAGATCCCAATTACCATGGGAATCGATGTTATGCGAAGCATGCGGAGGTAAGGTGACTGGGTTGTAATTTTTTTATTGAGCGAGAGGATACGAAATGATGCTAAAGATATGTACAAATGTTGCACGCGCCGACATGTTGAACAGTCGCATATGTTTTATATAACCAGTTGTTTACAGTTGTGTAACGATGCCAACAGAAACATGGGTATTGCCAACACCAGAAGCCTTAAGATGACATGTAGAGCTTGTGCTTGAAGGATGGTAGCCCTGGATATTGCTACGTAAACCAACTACAGTGGATGACGCTTTAGTATACAACTGACGTTAACCCGACATGACTCCTTCGTCATAGGAGTACGTATGTAATGTTTATAAAATTAGATAGCCAGCACTGCAACCACAATATATGTTTCACCAACATCACGCCTGCATAGGGTGTTTTTCCAAAGCAGATTCCAAGGTATAATGCTTGATTGCCACGCAGAATGCTTGGGTTCGATTCCTGCTGGGACTCTGATTTCTATTCTTTGTATTCCTCGCGTCAACGCCGCCGATGTCCGTTTTTCTTAATGCTGTTGCCTTTAAATTACCAGTGTCAACGCCACCGATGTGAGTTTCTCTGAATGATCTCGCATTTAAATTACCAATGCTGGACTAAGCCGGGTGCGCGACATCGTCGCGTCCTGCAGGACCAGATAAATGTTGTTTTCATTCATTCATTCATTCATTCATTCATTCATTCATTCATTCATTCATTCATTCATTCTCGCCGTTCCTGGGTAGATATAAATTGTCAAATTCCTGTGGCGCATACCCGCATTCCGCGGCCCGTCGTATGCGGGTATGAGCCACACGTGCCTGGATAAATGAGTTAGACGACGTACGCGACGGGATTTTCACGTTATTCATGTCATGACCAGCCAGACATATTCTTCAATACCTTTTATTCTCCCATACAAATTTTGGTCCACCCCAAGTTAAGGAGGCCATCACGAGAGCACCCAGACGTAGGCGGATAGATAGATAGATAGATAGATAGATAGATAGATAGATAGATAGATAGATAGATAGATAGATAGATAGATAGATAGATAGATAGATAGATAGATAGATAGATAGATAGATAGATAGATAGATAGATAGATAGAGAGATAGATAGATAGATCGAAACGCAAAAGTGCTTACACAACGCAAAGAAATGCTTCGCATTTAAAAACAGTATTCAGTGGCATAGTAACTAACTTTGGATTAAGTGATTTTCCATAGCAAACGGTGATGGTTCCACGTACCTTGGGAATCGATGTTATGCGAAGCATGCGGAGGGAAGGTGACTGTGTTGTAATGTTTTATTGAGCGAAACGTTACGAAATTATGCTAAAGATATGTACAAATGTTGTACGCACAGACATAATTGATGTTCGACAGCCGCATATGTTTTGCATAACAAGTTGTTTACAGTTGCGTAACGATGCCAACAGCAACATGGGCAGTAGCAACACCAGAAGCGGTAAACTGATATGTAGCGCTTGTGCTCGCGAGGATGGTAGCCCTGGACACTGCAACATATATCAACTTCAGTGGATGGCGCTTTACTATAATTGATGTTAACCCGGCCTGACGGCTGTATCATCGGAGTACATATGTAATGTTTATAAAATTGGATAGCCAGCACTGCAACGACAATTGACGTTTCACGAACATTAGGGTCTATTCTAAAAGCAATTCCGAGACCTGGCGTGGCTCTGTGGTAGAATGCTTGATAGCCACGCAGAATGCTTGGGTTCGATTCCTGTTGGGAGCCTGACATTTATAATTTGCATTCGTCCGGTCAACGCTGCTGATGACGTCAGCTTTTTAACGCTCTGGCGTTAAAAGTACCAATGTTTGTCTCGCCGTTCCTCGGTAGCATTCCGCGGCCCGTGGTATGCGTGTATGAGCCACACGTGTCTGGAGAAATGAGTTTGACGACGTACGCGACGGGATTTTCACGTTATTCATGTCATGACCAGCCAGACATATTCTTCAATACCTTTTACCCTCCCATACAAATTTTGGTCTACCCCAAGTTAAGGGGGGCCATCACGAGAGCACCCAGACGTAGGCGGCTAGATAGATAGATAGATAGATATATAGATAGATAGATATATAGATACGTAGATAGAAACGCAAAAGTGCTTACAGTACGCAAAGAAATGCTTCGCATTTAAAAACAGGATTCAGTGGCATAGTAACTAACTTTCGATTAAGTGAATTTCCATAGCAAACGGTGATGGTATTTTTTTCTTTGTTAGTTGCTTCTGTATATGCTATAAAGGATATTTTAATTATACATTATCCAACGACATGGTCTTTGATCTGCACGCAGGAGAACATCAAGTGAAGGGAAAGAGGACAGGGCCAGTCTGGTGGAGGTAAGAATAATGGTACCAACGAAGGAATGTTTACGTACTAAGCAGGGTTGGCCGTTCGGTGCTGTCCAATTAGTACTGTCATTTATCTGACATGAGCACACGGGAAAGGGCCCTACAGGAATCTGAAAAAAAATTGTAGTTCCAGAGGTTCGTTAGAAAAAGAACACGATGCTGTCTATGCAAGCGTGAAACGCGAGAAAACGTCTATAATCATTTAGGAAGTAATATCTCACTAAATTTAGGAGACAGTAAATCAGTATCTATGCATACAGAAGGCGGAAGCATTTCGTTTTCTTTATGTTTACATAGCAGTCACCCATAACGAAAAGGAAAGCACACAAACAGCATATTATGAAGGTGTTGCTTCCATGTTTACCGCGCTACATATGGTAAATACGTGTAAACGCAATCAGAATTAACAGTGTTAACACATTTGTCAGTCACAATAAAGCATTCAACTGCATTTAAAAAGTAAACATTGACATAAGTGTTATTTAAATGCTCGAAAAATTACGTCAGATATTGTGTCCTGAATAAGTTTGCCTTAAACTAGAATTAACAATGGGGGGCATGGCCGCCGTGGTAGCTCAGTTGGTAGAGCATGGGACGCATTATTCGAAGAATTAACAATGGTAGCACAATGATTACATTTCTTTGTTGGTATTTAACTGGCGAGGTATTTGTCATCGCATGCAGCCACTGCCACTTACTAATATATTAATGAATACAATAAATCGATCAAACACTACATATTTATTATTCTCCTGCGTATTAATCGAGGTTGCATGTTGGGTTTTCTCTCCCAAAATATTCCGCATTTTCGGTAATATGCCTTGTCATGGTTTGGATTTTTTGGTTTCCGTTAGTATTTTTTGTTTATTAATTAATCTACAAATACTGCGCTCTAATTTAGACCATAACAGAGTGGTAGACAAACATAAAAAAACGTACATTTGGCAAAAAAAGAACAACAAACGATGGCAACGCAGTCATAAAAGTTTACAGAACACTTCAAATGCTCTTCAAACGATGCGGAAGATTTTGGGTTACAGCTTATTTAGACAGGTCACTCCAATTGTTTATTCTACTAGGAAAGAAATAATATTTAAAGTAATTTACTTTTTGCATCAAAGGCTTTATTGTTTGTGAATGTCGGATTCTAGTTGCGTAACCTGAAGCTGGAATGAAGGTATCTGATGTGTTAGTTCTATAATCACAATTTACCAACTGATAAAAGAAGTTCAGTCTACAAACACGGTCTCTTTCATTAACCGGCAGGAAATCACCTTGTTTATCAATTCGCTAAGACAGCTGTGAACATATGAGTTGTAAATGAATCTTAGAGCTTTTTTCTGTATTCTGTCTATTTATTCGGCGTTTTATTTTGTGACATGGTCCCAAATAATCACGGCATACCCTCACATAAGAAGATTGATTTATTTGTTGGCAAGCAAACGCCCTTGAGGGGTAGCTAGCTTGAATGTATGGCTTGACAAGAACAACTTCATTATGGCATTGGCTACAACATTATGTATTTTTATTTTCCAGGGGAGTTTGTTCGTAATTAGCAATCCTAATTATTAATAGTCTCAACCCTGGAACGAACTTGGTCACCACTACAATATGTAAAAGACAGTGCTTTCTTTTTGTTAGTGATTCTCATAACAAGTTTTTTTTTTGTCAAAATTGATTGGTATTTGCCACTGCTCACACTCTGTAATAATCTTCGCAATGCTGTACAGAACCCAAAGTTTCATACAACACGCAATCATCTGCATAGAACCTAATATTCGTTGAAATTACCTTAACAACGTCGTATAAAAACACTAGAAAAAGCAAAGGCCCGAGAACGGACCCCTGGGAAACGCCAGCATCAATTGATATGATTTCTGAAGAACCCTGATTGAACGATGCATGCTGACAGCGATTTGAAAGATAGGCTTTAATCCAATTTATTATTGCTTCGTTGTTCATTATATATAGCTTAGTTTCTGAATCAATCTTTTCTGCGACACTTCATCAAATGGCTTTTTAAAGTCTCTGAAGCTTACGTCCACCTGCTTCCCTTTAGTAAAAGCCTCGGGAAGGCCATGTGTAATACCAAATAATAAGCTAGTGGTAGAATATCCCCGTGGTAACAGTGTTGAGCATTTGTTAGTATTTTATGTAGGTTAGTGGTATTGGGAGGTAATTTGTAATACATTTTCTTAGCTCTGGATTTATGAATAGCCTTGATTTGGGCAGCTTTCCAGTCATCTGGTAAGTCACCTTCAGTTAATGGCCTCGTAAAGAGCACATGCAAAAACTTATATCACCATTCCGTGCACTGCTTCAAAAAGGTTTTAGGTACTGAGCCAGGCCCAGAGGACTCTAACATTCATATTTAAGATTAAATATAAGATGCCCTGTTCAGAGACTTCTATATCAGGCATCTGAGGTACTGACACACGAAATTCTGGCAGAAGCCCATTGTCTACGGTAAAGACACTTTTGAAGCGGCTATTGAAAGCAGAAGCAATGACCTTTTCCTCGCTTTCACATCTTCCTTGTATGATAAATGTGCCACTAGCATTAGAGTGTTGTTTAATCGTTGTCCAGAAATTTTCGGCAGATGATTTTATCAAAGCTGCGAGAGTTGTTCCAAAATATTTTTCTTTTTCTTTTCAAATTTGCTGTGTTAATGTTCTCATACCTAATCGATGGTGATCTTAGTTTGATGACAGTTTGGTTTTAAAGCTTTTTTTAGCCTTTTAATTAGCGCTTTAAATGGATAGTGTCTCGAGTATTCCAAGGGTATGAGTGCACAGATTTTTTACCTAATTTAGGTACAATTTGTTTAAAAATAATCCAAAGGTCGTTAACACTGCACGTATTGCTTTGAAAACTTTCACAGAGAAAGCTCAACTTATGAATTACAGATTCATTGTCAGCACGAGCGAAACTAACCAACATTTTGTTTTCATTATGGTGACGTATTTCTTTGGTTTTTAAAGTTAATAAAACAGCAAGATGAACCGAGACGTCATTTGTTACTTGAATCAAAGCGTCATTTGTTATGTTACCTCTTACACTGCATAGGTGTAGCACCGATTCAGAGTTATTATATTTTCTAATAGGCTAATTAACAAGCTGGAGAAGATGGAAATTATAGGCAATATCGAGTGCTTCTGATCCAGGATATTTGGAAGTCGGAGTCGTAAAAGTGTCCCAATCAATGTTAGGTAGGTTAAAGTCGCTAGCCAGGATTCGTGTATATTCAATTTCAACATGACACTGCTTATAAGACCGAAGCTGTTGAAGGCCAAGATATTTAATTTGCAAAAAAAGGCCCACACTACTACCATTTATATTGCCTCATCCCTACAATACTGCGGAACAATAGACGGAAAGGTACATCGCGAATTGCAGCTGGTCACGATAGTTCCAAAGTCTATGATTTCAAATATCACATTAAAGCATTTACGAAACTTGAAATAAGGACATTACGTAGGAAATAACGCAACTTAAATGACTAAGTGCAAACCCTTAAGTTAGAAATTAAAGAAAATTGATGCGGCGACAACAGGTCACTAACTCACAAATAAAATTTGATGAAGTCTGCGTCAGTAGGACAACACAACTACACCAGCTAAAACGCACCGTGAAATCTATGTGAAGAGGATTAGTGCACAGGGGTCCTGCTCCGTCCTCTGAGAGGTTCGGTTAGTATGTCCACGATGCCAGAGATGTAACGTATTATCCGCCGTGGTAACTTGGCGCGTAGATTGTAGCGGTGCTAAGCTCGAGGGCACAAGTTGTTTTTCTAGTCGCGCTCGCCACATGTCGATGCGGCGAAATAAAAACCACACCCGTGTACATAAAAAAAAAAAGCGCAGGAAGGGAAGATGGAAGCTTGCGATGAAAAATTCGTAAACTGGGGTTGCGTGCAGGGGCCGACGTTTCGACAAGTGCACTTGACTTCTTCAAGGCTGCAACCTTGCAGTCTTTAAGAAGGCAAGTACACTTGAAACGTCGTCCCCAGAGCACAACCCCTGTTTACGAATTTTTCACCCGTGAACTTAGACATAGGTGACGTTTAAGCAATCCAGGTGGCTTAAACTAATCCGGAATCCCCCCACTACATCACGCGTCCTAATGATATCGCGTTCGTGGCACGTAAAAACACGAACTATTGTGAATTCGACACTATATACTATTAAATGAATGACAACGCGCTGGTTGTGTACACTGCATACACCATGTATTTACAACAGCCGTTCCAGCGCTGACTGGATCAGCTCAAAGCAGGAGTGCAGGCAGCCCTTCGTCTTCTTCGTCAGCCGCACACACGCATCGTCCAAGATACCAGCAGTATGCCTGCAGCATAAGTATACAGTTTGCATAGCAGTATGCATCTAGCAGAAGCGACGTCTCGGCGCGTCTAGATGCGAACGTCACTGGGAGTGGTACGCCTTCAAGCGTGAGACGTGTACGATATCACTGGCCTGCGGGCACATGAAAACGACGAGGCAAGTGCAGCAATTTCTTATGTGACTGGAGTCACCACATCGAGCACTCGCTATGGGCCTGTGTATTGAGAGCAGTTTTTCCGACAGCCAACATGATGTGTCGTATACTACAGCAGAACCGAAGAACCTCTCGTTGTCGTCCATCGTACAAACGTCGTTGTTTCTCTTAAGATGCCTCAAAGCGAGTACGGGTTGTTTTGCGTACATGGTTAGCCCGGGTGATCACGTCAAGATCATATTCTCTGGTCGATGCTGCAGGAAACGCAATGCCTGTATCTAGGGGAAATGCTATTTATCGGTCGAACAACAAGAAAAAATGGTGAGTTACCGGCAGTGTCATGGCGCGAATAAATGCAGGCAAACGTGGCGTACATTGGACTGAGGTCCCATTCAGAGTTGTCGGAGACATATAGGAAGCCTATCTGCAAGCGTTCAATTTGGACGCTCTGTGAGCGCATTTGTCTGCGGATGGTACGAAGTAATTAGTTTGCACCTCGTGTCACATCACTGCAGGAGATCCGCTATGACTTTCGATAGCAAAGTGAACACGCGTATCTTCGTCTGCGTTGGACATTTGGTAGTGTCCTCACAAAAAAAAAATCAAGATTTCTAGCTATATAACGCTGTGTCATCTTTGTGGTTCTTAGCCACTTGTAGCAGTGTCTGTAAATGCATTGTGAAAAGTCATGCGGTCCCTTAGGTACTTTCCTAAGACGACTCGAAGGTGAAAGCCATCATCTTTTTCTTCTGAGTCATTTATATTGATCCCACCCGCATATTTTCCGCACAGGACGTCGTTTTGCATTGCCGCACAGGACGTCGTTTTGCAGGAGGAACAGCAGCTTTCTGCACCTTCATGGACCTCACATGTTTTTGCTGGGCATCCTGGATGGGGCCACCTTTGAGCACTCGACGATAAAACATCACATGTTACGTGAAGACATCACGTTAACTGTTGACATGATCTTGACGCTGTGATTATGTTCGAAATCCTGAAGACCTCTGACATGATTATTACGTCATCAGATCATTTTTTAATGGTGCATATTTAAACACGATAGTCTTTTATGCCGGGGTCCACCAAGACTTTAGTGATGTATTTACGTCGCGGATATGAGGTTGTTAAAATGGACGCTACCAAATGAGAACGAAAAAAAAACACTTAAGAAAAAGATCCTCCGTCGGCAATCGAACCTCCGACTCATGAGCCCGCGACCATAAGCGTCCAGCGCTCTACTGACAAATCTATCCAGGCCATTTCTTTTTATTTATTGCACAAATCTATCGAGGCAGATGCAAGACGGTGTACAAACACGCCTTATATCTCTCACAGATTCTCTCTCACACGGTGCTCGCTGTTGGCCGGGCGGGACGGTGCCGCCGTCTGTGAGCAGTGAAGAGAAGTAATGCGGCATGACACTTACTAACGCCAATAAAGAACTATTCGTCGACGATGCAGTTAAAGCATGACGTCTGAGATTTCGGAGGCCATGGTAAAGCGTCTCGATAGTAGCAAAAAACACTGACCGCGCTAGCATAGGGCAGTCGCTCCAGACGCAGTTATGTTCCATGCCTTTCGCTTCTAGCTAGCGTGTGAAGGCTAGTTGGCGGAGTAGTGCAGGTTTCACGTGCACCAACGGAGCTTCACCGCCGACTAGGTGTGAGAATACCGGCTAATAAAACTGCTGCAGTAAGCGGTGCAGAAGGGCAACGATGTCGACGGGCAAATATCGTGCTTTGATTGGCGGAGTGAGACAGAGGCCAGTGGGACGTGGAATGCGTGGAACGCCTGCGCGCGTTCGCGGCTCTAGCTACGAAACGCTGCCTCCCATGTTGCTGAAGCGCAGTGGGGTAGTGAATGCATGAGCACGGGCATAGGTTACCCTATTGCTCGGGAGCTCACACCGTGACGTTTCTCTCCTTAATTGACGACGCTTTGAAGAAGTGCATATCGAGTACCAGTGTTTATTATGCACTTGTTGATGCCGTTTTTGCGTGGGATTCACGATACGCTGTGTCCAGGTATATGTTAAAAAGTTCAGCTACCCCAACGGTTAAATTATGATGGGCGCTAGTCGTCGCGATAGAGATGTGCAAGTGGGGTCAACATCGGTGCATCCACATCAAACGGTGCTGTAGCTGACAAACACCAATAGACATTCTACAAACTCTCATGTATCACTACAGACTAAGCGCTACTTCTGTGCTGACAATATTTACTTTCGTGTTATACCGGTTCCTATGACGCAGTGATCAGCCACGTATTTTTTTCATAACTCGTGTATACGCCGCTGTTGACGTCCAGTTCCCTCGTCTGATGAAACAGAAGGATTTCGCCTAATAAATGATAGTCCATGCAGGTGCGACTACAGGGACTAGTCGTTGACTTGTTCAAGATTTCACTGAATGAACATTCAGTTTTAAACCAGGGAGCTGTGAACCCTAAAGATTGTGACTCAATTTTGTCTTCGTGTTCATACACCGAAGCGATGGCTTTCACGTAAGCGGTTTCGAATTCCTCAGACACCATTTTTACAACGCATTTTATTGGCACAAAAGCTTAATCAATATGTGTCGTTGTTTTAACCCTCATATTCTTTAATAACTGCTGCTTAAAAAAATGTTGTTCAAAATGAGTCTTGGCGTTCAACAGTGTTGAATTTCTGCTGTCGAAGTTTCAACATTGTGTAATAATCTATGCTTCCTGGCGTTTAATTACAGCCTTTGTTCGGCGTTATAGCGGTGAATTTGTGTTTCAAGTGAAGTTACTACGGGGAAAGAAATCTTGCTTAAGTGCAGTGAATGCGTACGCTTATTCAAGGGAGTAAACTTCCGACATGACGAACCGAAGCATGATCTAGCGAAGTAGCCTTTCAGAATGTATATCATACTCTAATGCCGACCATTGCTTTACAGTGCTACAAGTAGCAATTTTCATGGTCTCTCGCAATGGGTGCTATGTCTCTGTAAATAACTTACACATAAACTTATTCCTTTATTGCAAAAGAAATAACCAAAAATGGTTCACTGACCATGACTCGCGTTCCGTTCTGGAAAAATAAATAAAAACACAATTTAGTCATACAGCTTACAAGTGTTACGGGGTCTATTTACCTAGTATACATCATGTCTATGCTGCGAATATTTACAATAAGCAGTGGCTTGTCGCCACAATACAGACGTAATGTGCACGGTCAAGAAGCTCTAAAAACGTAATTATTTTCGTTGAGTTTCATGTGCACCTATATGGTAATAAGCGTCGTTACGTGACGAAACTTGTTTATTCAGATCTGCATCTTCTGCGAAATCCTTATTATACATGTTACATTAGATAGTCGCGCTTGAGTTTTTCAGCAGTTGCTGAATCTGTGACCTCGCTGCTATTTCCGAAAAAACTAAGCTGCGCATCTTAAGGAAATTTTAATGCCCATGCAGTCATCTGCATAAAGAAATGTCGATGACTCCATGTACTGCGCAAGGGAAATATAGTATACGGTGTGTTTAGAACAATGTTACTTCGAAATTGAAAGCATGTGCAACACCACTTTTGGAAATAAGCTTAAAGATAAAAGAGAAATTACATGATCATTCATAAACTTATAAGACTATATGTGAGAAGAACTGACCATAAAAACGCTTAGCTAGTATTAAAAACGCCCAGCTAGTGTCATCGAAGCTACAACGCAAGAGGATGAATTGAGGTGTGCCATAATGCATTTCCAAGATATCGCTAACATATATAACAGAGCTGGAGTTTGAAGCCCTACCGGAGTTCAAAGCGCTGTACAGGGATATTTTAGTAGGCGCGCCAATTCGGCTCTGTCAAGTACTGTGCTACTCCGAGACGTACTGCCCGACCTACTCAAAGCCACATCACGAGGTTTGAGAATTATAAACGACGAAATAAAAGCGTTCAGTCAATCAGGCGTCGGCGATTCCGCTTCGATTCTTGCATGGCTGTCCACTACGCTCCACCAGCCCGATCGCCACTGATGGATGGGGCAGGGACATGGCAGCGAGCGCATCGTTGCCGTCATCGCACGCTCACGCATTTTTAACTACAAGTGAAGTTATCTTTAAGAGATTAGCAAACTATGCAAAGCTGATGCGGTTCTCCTCCGCCGCGCTCAACCTGGCATGTTGCTCTCGCCAGCCAGACTTCATTTTATCAACAGAGAGACCTCTTCGAGTTTCCATTGTCCATGTCCGTCTAAAAGCACAGCCGAACATCTTTCAATGGTGGCTCCCGGCATTTGACGCCGTCCGTGAAAGGACGCTTCTTCTCTTGGTACTCCATGACCTCAGACATTTCCTGACTGAACTCAACCTCCTCTATACTGTGTGCCAACCAGTACTCAGAGATATTGACATTCTTTTTACGCGATAGCGTTAAAGAGCTCGTTTCGCAGAAATTCCGGCGTCGGCGTCGGTGTCGGCGTCGTTGGTTGTGAGCGAAAAATCATCATCTTTTCCGTGGCCGAAAAATGGAGAAAGATGCAAATAAAATAAATAATAAAAATGCCGGGTCCGAGTGAGGATCGAACCCGGGCCATCTGCGTGGCAAGCAGGTGTTCTACCACACAGCCAAGCCTCTGCTTGGAAATACAGTGAAAATAACCTTGACGCTTCGCAAACGCAAGCGTCCTTTATATAGGCGTCGCAATATAACATGTACTATCCCAGGAATAGTGCGTGGTACAAGCGTACATAGCCATCGGGCGTCATAATATGTGACAATCATAATGATTTCGTAGTTTAAAGCTGGCCACCGATTACAAACGGCACACACCTTACTGCGCCTTATTCCTTAGACACCACGTAGTGGGTGCATAGCACGTATGCACTAAGTGGTTGAAATAGGCACTCGGGACAGGATATCGCTATCGCGTTCAACTCTTAAAGGCGAAGATTAAGGGTCCTCCAATTTTTATGGAGTACTTCCGAGAGCAAGAGGGGCTTGGCCAGCACATCGCTTAAAGGACGACAGGGCCAACAGACATCGATGAAGACTGCGGTGTCCCTCACCAACCACCTTAATCTGGTTTCCCTAAATTTCTGCAGCAAGGCTTAAGCTTACCTAAGGCAGAAATAAACACGTATTAAAAAAGAGATATCGCACTTCCTAAGAAAATAAATTTAATACTCACCTCTAGCATTGCATATGATTTAAGGGTTGGCTTGGGAGGGCAGGTAGTGGGTGAAAAATTATTTGTTTGATCCTTCGCCACCTGACCATTGATGCCTCTCACTGTGTGAAAAAAAAAAAGCTTTCGATTGCTCCGTAATTATTTTCACACCTTTTACGAACTTACGGTAACGTTGTCTAGAAGCAAAGAGATAGATTTCGGAGGATGTCGCCATTGAGAAACTTGTATTCTAGAAAATGGCTGACACGTCAGAGGCTAACTTCGTGCTTCTCATTGTCGAGGCTGGCTACTCTATTTTGCTAGTCAATATTGCGTCAATTCTCGCCTCTTAGGAGTTATCGTACCGGTCGGTTAGTGCGCCAGACCGCAGTATTACGCACAAAGAAGGTTACGCGAAAAAAACCGTGTAAAGCTTAAGGAACAGCGGAGATGGTCGATCTTAGGAGCCTAACGTGACCGTCTTGGCTGATGCTTCCGCCGCTCGTGCTCGGTTCGCGCCACGCCTGGGCATACTTCCGTCAGCGTCCACCCCACCCTCAAGCCGAGCGTAGTCTGGGTCCGTTTACATCTGACATACTATTTTAGGTAGTTTTGGAGTATATTGTATTTGTATCGTAATACGACATGCAAGACATGTATCAGCATCTCCATATCCATTACATCAAATATTGTATCGTGTATCTTCAGATACAAGATACTGAGATTGCAACACCAGCCTGCGAAACAATAATCATTGGCTGAACACCGTTTCCGAAGCTGATACTCCTGCCATCACGCTTTCTTCTCCTCATTGGTGGAGCAGAGTCACGTGTTTGCACTCGCGCCCTCTCGACAAATGCAAGCGCGCGAACGTAAACAGCCGCGCGACATTTTCTTAGCTCGATTTTTTTCCCTTTGTCATTGCGTCAGTTCCACAACATTTTGTCTTATTCACTGTTCTGCGCCGCACACTCCAATGCATGAGCGTCTTTCGCGCGAATTCTAATAGCACAATGCTGTTATTGAAGCATTTCCTCTGTTACAAAATAATTTTTACAATGTATGAAGAATGTAAGAATTGGGTTGCTTTGCTTATCGTGGCTTTCAAATATGAGCGATTTGAGATAATCTTGGGGATGCAAATTTCTCTTATGTCAGATGAGACGGAAATATATGCGTCGACAATGAATTACATGCAAATAACATTCTAACTGTTGCACCACCTGCACATATGGTAAATATAATGAAGTAAGCATTTATCTAATAGAAGACATCTTGGAGTACCGTATCTCTTTCTTCCAGCATCTTTATTCAAAATGCTTTTCACATCACAAGTTCACAGTTAACTCAAGTAGTTTTAGCTGTTCTGCTTTTGCGTCTCACACGTTTCATATGTTTCAGTAACCGTCCTTTTTAGGTCTGGTTAGCACAATATACCTTTTGTAACGTGGTGTCCGTAATTTATACCGATGTTTACAAAATAACATTTTACTTTCCTTTATTGTTGTGTAAAGAAAATTTTAAGGATAAGTATTTAATGATCTGGGAGTACCTGTAGTACATAGTACCAACCGAAACATTCCGCTTACTCTATAGTTGAATACCAAAATTCAGTCGGCGTTGTACTAAAGCAAAACATTGTTGATTCGACTACTGTTAATTCTGAAGATCATATGATTCGGACGCGAGCTGTGGTCCTGACACACATATAAAATGTTTATTGACATAAAATTCCCCTTAATTCGGTCGTGTCTGGCCGCAACCCAGTTCATTCGGACGATGAAGCCGGAAGTGCCGCAAATATGCGACGCAGAAAAGCAAGAACGGCGTTCGCGACCAGCCGAAATGGTCGCGGGTTTTAAAAATGTGTAGTGGCTATCCAGAATCCAATGCTTCAGTGGCTGAGGCAAACTTGTTTCGTTTTCGATTTTACTCGGCGCAAGCGAACTGCGCGGGCGCTCTCTTTGATTGCGTCGATAGAGACTGCGGTGAGACCTGTGACAAGAAGTAGTTTCGTTTTCTCCACATTCTTTCATAAGTGCGTAGTCGCGAGCCTTCATTGTGCATTAGTGAGCCAGGTGTTTTAGCATGAGATGCAGTTTTAGAAGCTTCGTTTTCACTCTGGACGCACGGACTCTGGACTACCCACAAACACAACCTTTCATTCGAAAAACACTCTTCTGGTCGTTAACCTTGAGCTCGGCATCAGAAAGTGCTTGTATTAAACTAGCAAGATGGTTTGAATGTTCGTCCTCATTGCGGGAATAAACAATTATATCCTCGATGTAGACTTTACAACAATTCCCAAGAAGCAGTCACAAAACGTCGTTCATCGTCATTTATAATCAAGCAGGTGGTTTCTTCCATTCAAGTGGGAGTAGATTATGCGCGGTCAGAGTACCCGTGAGTGTTGCTGTACTTCTTTAGAACCAGCTGTCAGAGCGTTATTCTTTTATCTCTATGATTGTGCATCCCACACAGAGAAGGTGCTGCGAACCTGTACGTTTTATCCTTGTTTTGTTTCGCTGAGCGCTGCACTATGAATGAAATGAATACGCTCCAAGTAAGGCGGAATTGTTAATGCGTCATAGCTCTCCATGTATCTTTTTTGCGCTAATGCCGAGCTCTATACACGAGTTCTTTACGTGCAATTTTATATCTATGTAGATGAAATGTACGACATCCATTCTTATTTATCGATGAGACTGTTTTCTAGCCAGACTGAGCTCGTATGCTTTTTTCACATTTTAGTTTTATTAGTTTATTTTCCTGCAAAATAGCTTTGCTGCAGTACTGCGCAGATCGGGATACGTACTGCAGTTTTTTCGGCGCACTAATTCTTCGCTGCCACTGTTAATCATGCGTGAATAAATGTGGTTGATCACACTTTGCTTGTTATTGCACGACAATCGACCCTTAAAGCATTTAAGTTTTCCTGATGACCAAGATGCTACTTTACGTTGCTGCGCTGAATGCTACTTGTCAGCAAAAAATAATTACTTCTCCATGATTTATGCAATGCTCTACAGAACCTAATTTAAAGGGCTGTCGCTAGAACCGCATTCTAAAAAAATATACGTACCAGTGGCAAATAAAGTTGCAAGCATTGGAATGCTCACAATTATCATGATGCTCAGGCCTGAAAAAAATAATTTGTATCGTCGAAAGTTAGCATAAAACACCGCTTCTGCGCAATCGTGCTTCTTATTTGCTTAATAATGCAAGCACTAATTGCATACTTTTTTCCCTCATTTATTACGGTGTGGTGGAAGTGTAATTATTATGTCCCTTTATAAAAAATAATAGGTTGCTGTGCTCCTAGCAGTAATAATAAGCGGCCACAACTGCGTACACAGTACAAACCTTATGTTTTCTTCTGTGAGCCATGATATGTACATTAGAGATCGAAAATTATCAAATCGAACACAAATAAACTGGTTGAGTATACTTAAAACGCAGAAACAAATGATTTCTTTCCACTTTTTCTGGCTTTACGTACCAAAAGAATGATAACCAAATCGTCACATGTGTTAAAAGGGCCGCCCCACTAACTGACATTTTACATTCGGAAATATAACAGGCATAGAGCTTCAAGATATATAATAATACCATGTGTCCTCTTTAATGTGCTCATAGTCAATTCTACGAGAGAAATGTCAGCGTTGTCTTTGAGAACGCCACGTGACAAAATCACCCCTTCAAAAAAAAAATAAATAAATGTTACAAACGCTATTAATGTGAACCGAGCAGAAATGCCGCTCTGCCAGATTGATATGTTGTCTTCGAAATTATTAGCGCGAAATTATTTATGTCTCGATCCCCGCGATTTCCATGACGTATTTCCTCCACGGAAATACACTAACGAAATGTTGATGACAGAAAAACCAGAAGAAAATGATTTGTTGGTTTGAATTAACTGCATTCAAAATCACGATCTCTCGTTTCGCGGCGATGGGTGCCGGGTGCTCGATGCACTGCGATACTGACGCTCATGCACGAAGCTTCACAACCGCGCCTTATCTCTATAACCCCTTCTCGCTTTCACAGTGGCCTTGGTTGGTGGGGTCCACTGTCACCATCTGCGATAGGGGAAGTACTGCACCATAACACTAGATAGCGCCGACAATGAGCGCTCTGGTAGTTTCAGCTTTCGCTGCAGCGACAGACACCCCAGCGTCAAGCACATCGCCTTCTCGCATTCAGGGCTCAAGCTACGAACTATATATATATATATATATATATATATATATATATATATATATATATATATATATATATATATATATATATATATATATATATATATATATATATATATATATATATATATATATATTAACGCCTAGCGTGCTAGCAGCAGACCACCGTCCCTCTGCGATGGTCGACGAGCTCTGCGAAAACGGCGAGACGCAGGATTTTTGTCTATAAAAGTCCCGACAAAATTGGAATAAAAATTAACGGCTAACATGACACTTCACGTTGCCAAGATATGTTAGTGTAAGCGCGTTTCCCGTTACAGTTCCAAAATGGCAACGCGCACGTTAGTGGGTTAAGGATAAGATAACGCGTTACCTCTAGCGCCGTTACTTGAAATGCGTTGCCGTCAACACTGGGAACCAGTGTGCTGTGGATGATATTCGATCCCATAGAAATAAGATCGTAAACATTTCAACAGAAAGCAACACGAGGTCTCTTTGTAAGAGGAAATGACGCTGGTTTAAATAAATAGCGTTGAAAAGTTGGTGTGCTCAAGTCTGCTTTTTAAAACCATAACTCAGTCATTCCAGACGCTCAGCATGTATAACCGATTGTGTAATATTTTCACCTCTGTTTTACATTCAACATAATTTATAGGCAATCGCGAACAAAAAAAAACAGGATTGGACACGGTTTTTCCCGAACAACATATCAGGCGTTCGAATTACCTTTTTTAGTTGTACTAGTCGCCCACAGACTTGGTATTGTAGGTCTTCTATATATCGATGATTGGAGTACAGTCCTTCAAATATCTGATCATCGTTGTTGTCCTGGTTGCCGTGGCTTCGTAATTCACTGTAGCTGGTTCTGTCTATACAGCTGTGCAAATCTTAGTTGCATGGAAATGAGATAGGGAATGAAATGCTGTGCGCGTGAGTAGTGTTCGACGGTATGGTTGCACGAAACGTCCTATCCCGCACTCTTCTTTCACTTTATACCCAAAACAATGTAAACGCATTTCGAAGACGTCGATGGCATTAGCATGGGCATCGCAGAGGCTGTTCGCACATTAATTAGTTCGTGACCTTAAGAAAATATCAGACGTGCAGTGGGAGTATGCGCTAAAGCCACTTCTAGTGCGACTACGGCTAAAACAAGCACTCTGGGTGTTTTGTTTGTTTGTTTGTTTGTTTGTTTGTTTGTTTGTTTAGTTTGAGAACCACACTTACATTCTATATCTTTCGCCTACTATGAGCAGTCTTGCACCCAAAGCTGTGTAGGGTAAATCTAGGAAAGATCATTCGCGGAGGACATTTTAAGATGACTAAGCCAGCTAAAGGACATCATAAATTCTGTTTCTGGCAGTACTATCGGAAGCAGCTGTAAGCAGTGAAAATACCAGTAAACACATGCGTCATAGACTGATGACACAGCCGAAAGTTATTAAGGTGTTCAACACTTTGGTTGAACGCCTTTTTCTGAGAAGTTGAATACATCTAGAGAACCGACGCCGTGAACAGTCTTGATTTAAGAACGCAAAATTTGTGTTGCACAAGATTTCTGAGCTTCATAACGTGCATGTAATGAGTCAACCATGGTTCTTAATAATTTTGATCAGTTTTCTTGCGCATCCATTCGTGAGCATTCTATACGTGTGTTTCAAGAAATGTGACCGAAATCCTGAAAAAATCAGGAAAATGCGGTATCTTCTCGCGGCCTTCATGATTACTTTTTCTGTAGTGGCAGGCGTATTAACATAATTGAAGACATCATTTGGGGCAGTAATTAAGAGAGTTAATATAATGAACTTAATTGGTGGAGTGAGGCTGTTGTGTCGAATTTGATAATTGAAGTTCTTCATGCGAAGAACCCATCGCAGCTTGGAGTTGTAGAAGAAGTGGCGTCTAGTAATTGTTGTAGCGTAACGATATTCAACCGAAGTCAACGGCGACACCGATACCGAACCGCCCATGAGCGTAACAACCAGACGCGCATAGTGGCGTCAGTGTTCAGGGCAATGATTACAGAGGTGTACTTCTTCCATGTTTGCTAACGTATGTGCGCCATGCGTGCCGTAATTGCAAGTGCAGGCCGCACACCCACACTATGAACTCGGTTGACTGCTGATAATTTGACGCTCACTCATTCCGGACGTCTCAGAAGAACATGGCAGTTGTGCTCTTCTGTGTTTCAGTTTCAGTTTCGCCGATGAACTTGGTGGAATTTCAGCACTTCGCAATAATTACTAGAGGCCGCTTTTTGTATTTCTCAAAGCTGCGCTGGGTTCTTTGTATAAAGAACTTCAATTCTCTTATTCGACATAACCGCCTATCTCCATCAATTACAAAGTCCATCAATTCAACTTTCTTAATTACTGTCCCAAATTAGGTCTATCTATCGTAAGGTGGCTGCAGCTACAGAAAAAGCAAATCTGAAGGTAGCGAGGAAATGTCGCATTTTCCTTACTTTTCAGGATTTTCAACACATTTCTTGAAATACCGGGTATAACAAACGTATTTTTTTCGCATTTATAAATATATTTCTATATTTCTTACGCTGCTTCTATTACTCCGCAAGACCGCTGCCTTTTGTTTGTCGTCCACTAGTGTTTAGGAAATCAAGACTCCCTGTTGGGAAATCTTTCCCATAATTCCATCCTATCTCGTTTTACTTCAATGAAATGTAATTTTATCGTTCATTTCTTGATTAAAACAGCGCGAGAAGAACCTTGTGCGATCTGCAAAAATTTGTAGTTGAAGAAGTGTTCGCAGTCATACTGGGACTCACACTTGAATTAGTGCTGCTTGGGGATGTTGGCTAACTTACCTGAGAGAAGTGTCAGGCTAACGGAGCTCACAGTAACAGTGGTCTAGCTAACTCACTGATGTGTAATGATACGCTGCAGAGGTGCACACAGACCACAAGAACGTCAAACGGACACGGACCTTGCACACTAACAACTTTTATTGTTCATTCGCTTTCGCTGGTCAACAAGAAATTGGGGGGACCCTTAAGCTTCGCCTTTAAGAGTTGAACGCGATAGCGATATCATGTCCCGAGTGCCTACTTCAACCACTTAGTGCCTACTTGCTCTGCACCCACTACGTGGTGTTAAGGGAATACGCGCAGTAATGTGTGTGCCGTTTGTAATGGGTGGATGGCTTTAAACTATGAAATCGTTATGATAGTCACATATTCTGACGCCCGATGGCAATGTACGCTTGTACCACGCAATATTCCTGGGATATTACATGTTATATTGCGACGCCTATATAAAGGACGCTTGCGTTTGCGAAGCATGGAAGTTATTTTCACTGCATTTCCAAGCAGAAGTTATTTTCACAGTATTTAAAAGCAGAGGCAAGGCTGTGTGGTAGAACACCTGCTTGCCACGCAGACGACCCGGGTTAAGATCCTCACTCGGACCCGAAAATTTTTATTATTTATTTTATTTGCATCTTTCTCGATTTTTCGGTCACGGACCAGATGATGATTTTTCGCTCACAACAAACGACGCCGACGCTGACGCCGACACCGACACCAACGCCGACGCCGGAATTTCTGCGAAACGAGCTCTTTAACGCTATCGCGTTAATATACACGCAGAGAGTGAAAGATGATGCGTCGAACGACAAACAATTCGTGTTATATATTAACAACAAAGTATGAAGTAACAAGTCCCAGGAAGCACGTGTCTAAAACACCAAAAGCAACTGATCGGTAAGCGCGAAACTAGTCGTGAACAAATCTATCTATCTCTGAACGTAGGGCTACCAATGGTTCAGTTACGCGATCGTGCCCCTATATGGGATTCATAAAAGCGCATTGATTATTTCCCTCTAGCTTCTTCTCTTCCCCACTTGCGCTAGCTTTTTTGTCAAGCCTAAACTTGGTTGCACTGACCATTTGAACAGTTCGGTGCTAAATTTGCTAGCATTGGCAATTTTCTAACAAAATATTCATGCTGTATCAGTGTTTTCTGCAGGCATTGGCCATTTTAGGCAATATATGTCTTGTCACAGGTGAAAGGCATCTCGTAGATTATGCAACTTGTGTACTCATATGTATACCTGTGTTTAACCGTGTTTTTTTTTTTTTTTCATGCGTCACACGGTCAGCAAAAGCAGGCTACTCAGAAAGCCCACATCTGGAGGTGAGATCGGGGCACGCGCGACATTTTCATGTGCCCTTTTTTAAGTCATGTGAACTCGTGAATATATTAGAAAATAAGTGTAAGTCTAAGGGCTCGTTTGCTTTGTTAAACACAATGTTAATGAGAACTAACAGACAATGATGCCAAGTATAGGGGATGTTATTAGAAGTAATTGTAATGTAAATATGAAGAAAGAAAAGTGGATGAAAAGATAACGTGCCACCGGCAGGGACCAAACCTGCGACCTTTTCTTTACTTTCTTCACATTTACATTACAATTACTTCTAATAACATCCCCTACACTTTCCTTGGCATCACTGTCTGTTAGTTCTCATTAATCGTGTGAATATTTGTGGTTGGTCGAAGATAGTCAAAAGAGTGATTATACATTCGTGTGTAGGGCAGGCGAGTAAAAAATCATGCGCGCACAAGAACGAAAGCGTACTTTGTCTTTTCAAATCATTGCTACTGCTTCAAAGAAACAATTATGGGAAATTAGTGAAAAATCCAACCACCTCGGCTTCGCGGATACTGATGTAACAGCATAGCTGGTGGGCTCTCTTTGTCACGCCAGCGCGTTTTTATGTTTTGCAAGTCTTTCAGGTATGTTGTATCACTGTTCTTTATAAAACATTTTTGTTAAGCTTTCAGGTTGTAGCATAGTTTTAGTGCATCCTCACCGTACAACTCTTATACACAGGCTTACAAAGAAGCATTTGCTCAATGCACTTCAAAGGCAACGTCAACAAGAATGTTCCTGGGAAGGCAATCTACAGTTGCCTGAACATCAATTGGCACATTCCCCGCCTGTCCTGTAATCCCATACTGGCCATTGCCGTGCGTTAGCCCGTTCCCGCGTTAGTTCTCGCTGGCGCTCACGTCGGCCAGCTTGTTCTTTGCGAGATTAAGGAAACTTGACCATTCTGAAAGGGCAAATGTCTTAGAAACGAGAGAACTGCGTCCTCTGCGAACGAAAGCAAGTTTCTTTTTTTTGTTAAGTTGTTTATTACTACTGCGCGCGCCTTCGGTACCCGCAGTCTTCTTTCTCCTCTTGTTGTCTGATATGAGTTGCAACAGCTTTCGGCCCGCAACAATAGTTCTGTTCTTCATTTTTAGTGGACCAGTGGTGAGCAGTGGGATTTACCCATTTTAGTCGCACATATACGAGTAAAATGAACCACGTGATTAGCGTTACGCCAAAATCCGACAGGAAAGACTCGGCTAATAACAGCTTCGCTGTTAACATAGCTGCATTATTATGTCGGAATCTTGTACAGCTCCCTAAAAACAAGGATGAATGATATCGTGACCCGCGCGATTCCGTTTCCGAGTCACCTTAATAAAGGTTAGCATATATAGTGAATATGAATCGATGGAATCTATGTACACCATTAGCGTGATACTACTGTTTAAACAAGGTGCTGGTGAGACATGCGTGTGAGCTAGTTCAATGTCCGCGAAAGGGATAAAGTTTCTGACCATTATATCCAACATGCTCTACAAGTGCAAAGCCAGGGGAGCGTCGTGACAAAAGCAGGACAGCTGCAATTCAGTTTTGCAATGAATAGCTCACATATTGTCTCCTCAGGTCTCAGTTACTATACTAACTTCTTTCGCAAATAATAACTGCAATAAAAGTGTTTGTACAGCAGATAAAGATAGCTGAGATAGGCTGCATTGAACGTGGTAGTTTATTCCAATAATTTTCAACTTGCGACACTATATGACGTATCTGAACTTTATTAGATTTACGTCAGATCGCCAACGAAATTTCCCACAGCCAGAGAAACGTTGTTAAGCGTTTCTACAGGTCACGAAAATTGTTTTTACTTTTAAAGACAATGTACTGCGTCAGTAGTGGCATATCTACTAATACCCGCTGTCTGTTATTTATTTCTCCGATAAAATATAATATACAAAACAATTTTGTATGACGTCAGGAAATTTATTGAGTATCGTCACACAGTAGACGCGTGAATGTTGTTATATCCAGTGGAAATAAGAGTGTTGTTCAAGTAGGCTGAGTGACGTTCACATGAAATGCTTTTGTTTTTTTTTTCACGTTGCTTTGGATAAGTTAGCACTGCCATAGCAATAGTAACATTTTAATAAAGGGGAGCCCTTTATTTCTGCATCAACGGAAACAAGAATATTGTCGTACGGTTAATATAACTCAAAGCAACTACTCAATAGAACAAAATATGGCTGATAAACTTAATAAGCAGCACTCCCAGAGCATCCTCTTTAGCTAAACAAGTCATTTTAACGCTTAATGGGCGACAAGGGGCCTCGTGGTAGCTCGAACACGTCAGGTATTGTGATAAGGAACACTAATTCAAGTTGGGCGATTTTGCCCTCTTAAAGTGTACCTAACATAAGAAAGTGCTACAAATATCCCGTCTAAACAAGTGTTCCTGCAATAAAGCGGGTGTTTTCTTCAAAAAAATATAAACAACCGCGATTGTACACTTTTCGGCAGTAATAATACACTGCGATTTTACGAGCCAAAACCATGATATGCTTTTTAAAGCGGGCCTTAGTAAAAGGCCCCGAAAAATTTGACTCTCTGGGTTTTTTTTCTTGAGCAGATACGGCACAGTACACTGACCTCTAGCGTTTTCTGCCGTCATAAATGGGACCGTTGCGGCCAGAATGAATCCTGCGCCTTTTGTGTCGGCAACGGAGCACAGTAATCACTGTGCCGCCGCTCCGACAATTTTTGTAGACAATAACAGCAAAAGCAGTACCTCATACGCAGCACAGAAGCCCCCTAAATCATTGAGGAGCTACAGAGGAGACCACCCCGACTTCTGCAAGCGAGTCGATGTGACGACGTCGGAGTCATACAGAACCAGAAACATAATACAAGGCCTAGAAGCTTAACGCTTTGATATTCTGCTTCAAAAGAATCCTCGGTGAGTGGCAGAAATGCTTACAGTATGCCATTGTTAGGAAGTGCCTGCTCCCAGGTCTATTTCATATTTTCAGGAGTTGAGATGTGAATTCTTAAAGAAACTTACAGCTCTTGCCATTATCGGCATGTCGTTCGGTGCCGGCAGCCGATCGTCTGTGTCTAATAAAGACACAATTGTGATTTGGGAAAGGAAGATCGCGTCTATCTTGATTGCACGACTTGTAAACATGAAGCCGAACGGAGTGTTTATTGGTTAAATAGTTGTTTTAAGAACGCCTCGCCATGTTCCGTCATGGCGTGAGAGACGACGAAGACGACGGACCGAACGGTCGCGTTTTTAATGTTCTCCGCCTCAAAGGATCTATCGGCCTTGCGCCGAGGTGCTGCTCAGGCTTCAGCCAGCAGTAATGATTACCGTGTTGTGTTGCCTCGCCTTCCTACCGGTAAGCGGGTCGTGGACTCCGTTTTTCTGCATGCGGACTTGGCTGGTCGCCCTTACCGTGTTCAAGACTTCAGAGATGCTCTTCGGAACATCATCGATCTAAAAGGAAATCAGCTCGCTAGGTCAGTTCCAAATGTCGCACGTGTGGATGGTAACGTGCAAGTCAACAATGACGAAAACGAAGTTAGTCACACGAGGTGAATTTCTCGTAAAGGGCCGTCGATGCCTTGTGATTGACCCGGAGCACACAGAAGTAAAGATGAAGCTCCTGTGGCTTCCTGAGCACTTAGAAGACACTTACGTTCGAGATGCACTGCATGTTTTCGGGAAGATCATGTCAATATCAACAGAAAGCTGGAAAGTGGCGGACATGGAGCAAATGCGGACTCTCAATCGTGATGTTGT